>JAFELO010001432.1:135234-186136 GCA_017140195.1 Eumaeus atala
AGTATAGAGGTATAAAATCACCTATAATTGCGATTAATATTATTTACGAGTGTTTTGAAATCCATAAACTATTTTATCATTGGCGATAAAAAGTAGGTAACGTTGTAAAATGTAAATATCATGCCTTTATCGTAAATACCTTTCAATCCGCAATAATCACATTTCCTATATTTTCTACGCGCCTAAAGCTTTATGGGCGGACAATTTACAAGACAAATTGTTTGTTGATCTTATAGAGCTGTTTGTATGGGCCATGCTAACTTAGGGAATTAAAATTACAGGTAATGATAAAATTTTAAAAATACTTCTTGTCATACTTTTTTTTAATTTAATTGATGGACTTGCGTTTGACCTCTTCCTCACCTGATGGAAAGTAACGAAGAAGCCTGCCATGAATCACTCTTGCTTTGATTAGCCCCAAGTTGTAGGTTTCGGGAAACATAGAAGCTGGTAATTGATTCCAAATTTTTGGAGTACGTATAATAAATGTCTAGTCGAATATTTTAGTATGTACTAGTGGAATGTCAACCGTGTAACGGTGTGGAGTCTCAGTGCGTCTGGTCGTCCGCTGATAGAAAGGTGATGGTGGAATTAGGTCGTGTAATTCGGAAGCACACACTCCGATATGAATCCGATAAAAAATTAAAAGACTTTTCTGCGGTGTTTTAGGCTCTGGAGTTTGGATGTTACTAGTTTATTATTAGAAAATATTTTAAAAGCACATTTCCAGTTAGAATTTGGCAGAGCCTTCCCAAAGATGCACGCAATACTCCATACACGATCGAACTTGCACTTGATACAAGTTGGACAGCTGTTTTGGTGAAAGATATTGCCTCACTCTTGATAGGATTCCCTGATTCATGGCAGCACTCTGAGCCACAGATTCAATAAAGAAGCTAAAATTTAATGTGGACGAGAGTTTAATGCCCAGAAGCTCTAGGTTCGTTATGGAAAGTTGGAGCTAGCGGTAACGAATACCATTTGGCTTAGAATGGACAGGCTTGGGTCCTTGTAGCATTGTATGTAGCACCAGATCGGCATCACCACAATGAGATACCACACTTAAAGCCAAATTGAGACGACATCTCTGAGGATTAAACTGGGTCAAGGTGGTGCATGCACTGGATGTAAACCTCTCTACAATAGTGCTGTCGTCCAGGTAACTAATGATCGAAGAAGACCGGTCGAAGAAGGTCCTTTATATGCAGTAGGAATAGAGTTGTAGAGAGGACCGACCCCTGTGGTATTCCGGTACTCCAGCATTTATAGCCATGATATCGTATGAATAGCCATTGAGAACCACACGTATTGATCATTCACTCAAGGAATCAGATATCGAAGCGCAGAGTTGAGTTAGTAAGCTTAATGATGGAAGCTTGCCCAATAAGCAGTCACGCTAAACTTTATCGAAGGCCTTCGATATATCAAGGGATACAGCTATTGCTTCCCTGTACTTTTCAATGGCCTCACTCCAGGTACGCGTTGTACATGCGAGAAGATCTCTTGTTGAACGGTTTCGGTGAAACCCGTACTGCCGGTCATTGAGGAGATCGTTCACTTCCAGGTACGCTAGAATCTTGTTGTTCAGTACACGTTCCATAATCTGGGTGAGTATTGATGTGACCGAAATGGGCCTGTAGTTTGCTGGGTTGACTCTACTGCACTTTTTGGGTACTGGTTGGACGTTGGCACGTTTCAACGTTTTGGGTACAATTCCAGTTGCAATAGAAATACGAAACAAGCGTGTTAGAATAGGAGAAAGTTCAGGCGCACAAGTCTTAAGTAATAAAGTCGATATTCCGTCGGAGCCCTTAGACTTATCCACGTCTAGACCTCGT
Source organism: Eumaeus atala (assembly GCA_017140195.1). Classification (NCBI taxonomy): domain Eukaryota; kingdom Metazoa; phylum Arthropoda; class Insecta; order Lepidoptera; family Lycaenidae; genus Eumaeus; species Eumaeus atala. The sequence goes on from JAFELO010001432.1 coordinate 137,073, forward strand.
TATATTTTTAGGACCTCTGTTTGACGAATACGTATTTCAGTCATTTTTTGTTACGCATATCGTTAGACACGGCGGTACTGCATTTCCAGCATCTAAACGGGATGCTTCCACAAAAAGATAAGCAAAGAAGTTCGCCTATTTTTTAGCGGTGTGGGCCAGTGAGCCGTCCGGCTTTAGCAAAGGTTAAAAGACGGGGGGCAAAGTTCGCTTTATCAGGCTTGGCACGGGGACCAAAAAGCCTTACATCCTGCTGGGTAATAGGCAAGTTTGTATCCTGTTCGCGCTATGTGTTTAGAACTTATGTTCTGCATAGTTTTCTTGTAATACTTGGATGCTTTATTAAATACTCTCTTCCTCCGTTCAAATATCGTCTTTTATGTTTTCGGGCTAGAACCCGTGCAAGGTATTTCTTTGCTTCAGCGATTTTACACTCAGACCCAAACCATGATCGAGTATAAAGTGGAATAAAACACTCCATAGCTTGGCGCGGAACATCTGCTACAGAATCGGCGCATACAGAAGAATTGTGAGTAGAGAAGCAAACTGCCTGCCAAGGGTATGATGTAAGAGAAGTACGCATACCAGCTTGCTATATATCCGTCAGGAACCTTCAGGGCTTGGATCAGGTAGAAAATATATGTAAACAGACTGAAAGAGACAGTGGTCGGAGTTTCCTGAAGGAGGTAATACCGATACCATATGACGGTCTGTTTCAGTTGTTAGCAAAAGATCCAGGCAGTTGGGAGTATGTGCGTCAATTTCAGGAATCGTAATAGCTCCACGGATTATCAGCGTGAGATTTATTGCCGGAGATGAATTGCTGATTTCTCCTATATGTATGGATGTATAGGCATACTCCAGATCGTGGTATAAATTTTTCTTCCACTGTAACCTTCTTCTTTCGCCCAACCCCCCTACCCCCTCCCCCGGAAATGTCCATCAGACCCTCTCTTCCGGTCCCCAACCGGCATAATGGCGCATTCCGGAATTTTTCGTAAGATGGCGGGGTAGCCTTTCGTGAGTGGCTATTTCACTACTGTGGCCCTGTCTACTATCTGCGGCCGACCAGCGGTGAAACATACCTCGGATCTACCTTCCACGATCAGTCACCAAGTGCAAATACAATAAGTAGTGATATTATAGGCATGCAGTATGAAGTAGCTGCAGTGACCCAACCCTTCATTGACTTCACTGAACACCGCGCCGGAATACAGAGTACCTGTTTGGCGGCGCCAACTTTGTCCAGTGGGTGGTGACTAGACCAGAAGAATTGATTAGGTCCCACCCACACACCATCGACACCCACCCGGGGTCACGTGTAGGGTTTCAGTAATTATGGTACTCTCCTACGGACGTGCGTGACTCGACTCCAAAGCTTAGATTGAAAATGTTTTTTTTTTTTTAACATATTGTTATTTTGTCATCTCAAAAGTATGTGATTTGATGATCGATATGTGGATGTTCGTGGGTGTAGGTAGTCGTAAAAAGCCTTCGATTGCTCGTTTGTCTTCCTATGCTATAGAAAAGCATATATTACTCATATTGATGTTTTAAGTTCACGCGAATGTTGTGATGAAACTCACTACAATAAAATTACTTTAATAGACTTTATCGCGGTTTATTTTATCATTTAATTGACTCGATGTTTCGGAAGCTTTACAACCGCAACCGTGGTCAAGGGTGAAACGTAATTTTATTGTAACACACATATCTCGATAATCTAAAGGCATTTTATCACTGGACTCGTGGGAATTAACATTTTATCGAAACTATTCTTAAGACCCGTAAATTTACTTCACTTAAGCGTTTCATTTGTTACAGCATTACGTAGATTACTTGTTTCAATTTATTTTAAATAAATTGACTAGCTTACATTGTTCATGATTATACATTTTCACTTTGATTAATTCATTGTATATTGATGTCTTAAGTTTACGCGAATGTTAGTCATTACAATAAAACTACTTTTACGGATTTTATCGCGGTTTATTTAATTACTTATTCAGCCCGACGTATCAGAAGCTTTACATCAACAATGGTCACGGGTGGTTCTATTGTAATAATTTTAATTGTATCCTGAACAAAATCGCAACACCTGTTTTATCTTAGTTATTAATTTCACTATCTTATGGTTATCAGTCTATGCTCTATGATTAAATATGCTTACCACTATGAAAGCATATTAGACCAAAAGTTATGAGGTCCCAAATTTGAGTCCCGCGTTGAGATTTTTTAATGAAAACAATAACAATACATCTTTACGCTAGCTTCTTGATAGGGTGGGCAGAGATAATTTTTTTCTTGTGGAGCTCGCTTGGGTACTGCTACTGATTTCTCTCCGACTGTATTGGATTACCGTCCCATCGGAATAGAAGAATCAGGGAATTCTCTCACGTGTCGCCGTGAGTGACATATGCGTACCGTACGATTGGTTTTTTTTCCTGTAAGATCCTACTCCGTATTAATCACGGCAAAATTTGGCTACAACTAAATTATTATTATATACCCAACAATAAACCAATAAGCTAAGATGATGATACACGATAGTAAATTTATAATATGATATCAACATTATAATATTATTACTGTACAAATACAATATTCTTCCGCGGATAATTTTATTTGTTTGTAGACCCTTTGTAGGCTTAACTATTTCGGGCCGGCACATCTGAGATTGTGTACGTTAAACCTCTGTGCCTGTAGGGATGAAATTTTACAATGTTAATTGTTAATTCCAGGTAAATTTGGTAACACCTTGTTTTGCATTTTCTTTATAATTATTTTGTATTTCTAATTGTTTATTTACTTTACAGAATTATAAAGGAAAGTAATGGTGCAGTGCTGTATTGCAGTCAAATTGGGCTGGTACGGCTGGAGAGGTATCTGTCGCTGACTTAATACATCCGTCAAGTGAGAGCTATGTTGTCACATTTCGAGCCGTTTAAGAGTGCCCAGTGGCCCTATTAGAGTGGAGGAGGGAAGGAAGATAGCGCATATGCATAGCAATTATGTGAATGTTTATGTGCGCAGGTAGTGATCATAATATCTCCGACTTCTTATTTGTCTCCATATATTAAAAAGAACATCTTACTCAACTTCTTAGACTGGGTGTGATATAGTGTAAACGGTGAAAGACACGGGGTTGGCGAAGACACAGTGGTAATGACACGTACCTAGCTTCGGTTATGTACCACAGAACTAAAACTTATCTCTTAGTTGTCTGTGTAACCTTTCACCTGTTTCTACGTCATATTTGCCACTCACGTGCTACAGTTGATTACACCTGTTTTTTCCGCTACTACGGGGTTGCGCATATAAAAACATTCATTTAAAACGCTACGAGAATACTAAATGTGTTTAAATATTTGTACTACATATTGCACAAACAGGTGATAAGCTGCTGATGGCAATCGGGAGTCTAAAATTCTTCTTTTGAATGCCAACATATGACCGAGAGATAATTTAATGGTCTTGCCGTCCAGATGCAAAAAAAATCTGGCCCATTTGATGGGGGGGGGGATGATAGGACGGCAAGGTGTCTGCGTAAAAATCATGAGAATATTCATGGGCATTTGTAGTCACCAAAAGGTTTCGATTGCTCGTTTGCCACCAGGGTTCGGTATTGGGCCCCATAGTATGGTAACTCCTCCTTAAATTGCCGAGACCAGAGGGTGTAAGTTTTGTGGCATACGCAGACTACTTGTCGCTTGCAATCGAAGCACCGTCGTGCACCGTTATCGAACAGAAATCTTCCACGATCTTGATCAGCTTATCGGATTGGGGTCCCGTAATACGCTAACATTTTCCACAGCCAAGTCCCGGACTATGACAATTAAGGGTCCTTTTAAAAGCGGAACGAAGCGAGTGTATCTGTGACGAAGATGCTTGGGATACACATGCTAGATCCGTTGCGCGCTGCTGCGCGGTTTTGATGGGCGAGAAGGCCGCCAGCTCTTTCGGGAAGGTCTCACATGTCTATAACTCCTCGTGGGGTTTGAAGAACCGGGTACGTACCACGGTACGAATGTTGTAATCTTGACATACGCTGCAGCGCTTTGGTGTCGACGCTCTCACTTGTATGTTGTACGTAGTGCATTATTACGCACCCAAAGACCAGCTTCAATTTTATTGACGTACGTGAGTATTGACCGGCGTTATGCCTGCCGATCTAGAGGTTCTTCAAGCGGGTCACGTGCAGGAGGAGTGCGCGGGGCTCCGGGGCAAGGAGCGAAAGTAAAAGGGAAGCGCTATCGCGGACGATGTCACTCCACCTGGCTTCTTTCCAGAAGTCACACGCGTCTGACATATCAATGGGTTGACCCTGAGTACAGGCAATGTAGCAGTGCGGCGCTAGCAGTATTGGCCGGCGTTCTGCCTGCCAATCTGGAGGTTCTTCGAGCGGGTCACGTGCAGGAGGAGTGCGCGGGGCTCAAGGGCAAGGATCGCTGCGCCGCGAGTGCCGACGGGAGGGAGCTGTCCTGCTTCTTTCCAGAAGCCACACGCGTCTGACATATCAATGGGTTGAACCTGAGTACATTATTTCGAAGATAACAACAGGGCACAGTCCGTCGTGTTAGGGGATAGTGAAATAACGAGAGGGCATTTAAATAATATGTAGGGAGTCAGTTAATTGCACGTTGGGGAACAGAGCCGGTGAGCAAACCCCCGTGCATCTCCCATGATTCACTTCGTATACCGAGAGGTGGGTAGGAGCACGGGTGGAGGTGGGTAACTGTTCGTTTGCCACCTTATGGTATACAAAAAGCTATATTACCATTAATTAATTTATTAGACTAAAATGAATGTAGGGGGAAAGAAATGCGACGACGAACTTTAATAGTAATTTATTTATTGTAAGACGCATTTTTGTATGTCAAGGAAACATTATTTACAAGTGCAAACGACCAAGCTTACGTTCTTATCACTACTTAGCATAAATCAATGAAAAATCGACCTATATCACACTTATATCGTGAATTCTTTTCAAAAGCTAATTATAATATACACCTAGTATATGTTTTTTCCTGTTCGCAATCATGACTTAGATTTTTTTATCTGAAGGTTATCTGTACTCAAAATCAAATACAACATTTTACCAGTATTTCTTTTTGTTGCTCGTTTTAGCCTATAAAAATAGGCGTAAGGTAAAGACGAAAATATTTTGAGACACGTAATATATTGGTGTCCTATTGTAATGACACGTAATATTTCATGTCACATTCATGAACAAGGGCAGTACTTGGCAACATAGGACCATTATGGGACAGTAACGAATTGGAAAAACACATTTGGGTCAAATTCAGCGCAGAAATGTCCACGTTAAAATTATTCGTTTCGGAAGCCTCTCTTCCACTATTCACCCTTGCTCACGTAGCTTCCTCGCTATTACAGTGATGTTCTTGTTCAAAATACTGACCTATGGCCAGTACAGTATAAGTTTACATCATTATCATCACCACCAACGCAGGATTTTTTGTGATAATTACAATAAAGGATTATCATTTGTAGTTAGTCAAATATATGGTCTATAAGGAAATTTTATACACAGGACAGGTAGTAGTTATTATAAATTCAGGTACTATTTTATTATTTTACTTTATTGTTATTATCATGAATCAAAAGTTTTATCATGTGAATTAATCGTGTGCTTCGATTCTCCATGGCTATCCCATTAGGGAACTGGCGTTTCAAATAAATAAGTAGTACTAGTAAGAGGTCACATTGCAGCCGAATATTGAGCTAGCACCACTGGTGAGGTACCTCTCGCTCACATGACACCATCGTAAAGTGACAGCTATGCTGTCGCGTTTCGTTTGTGAGTAGTAGTAGTAGTAGTAGTAGTAGTAGGTGGACTTTTAGGGGAGGAAAAAAGGGCAATGCATCTGTATGATGATAATAATGAGAATGTCTATGGGCGTCGGTAGACGTCAACGGACTCCAATCGATCGTTTTCGCCCTGTAGTATTAAAAAACGTACATACACTAAAAGGACATTACCAGCCTACTAACAGAACATTAATTAGGTGTTCTAAACTGTATCAAGTATTAGCTGTAACCTGTGGGTCGAAATCTGTTCCAAGAGATTAATTATTTTCTTTGGGTTAAAAATATATTAATGATATGTCAGATTGTTCTTCGACCAAACTTCTATATAGTCAGTTCACTAGCTTTCGTATTTTTTATACACAAAGTTTCACTGTGTGTTTATAAACCTTTTAGTAGAGAAAGGTCATTATTATAGTTTAATTGCTTTTGTTATAGGGGTTGAACCTCCAATGCCTATACACAGGATACCCCGCGGGATATGTAAGGTCACGCCCACTTGTCTACTTTGGTGTTCTTTGTAAATGTCAACCTCCCTAAGTTTAGATCAATTGTTATCAAAAGTTAAAACATTTTGCTGTAACGTAGCGTTTTATGATGTAAAAGGTAGTGCCATATCATATATGGTAGCTTAATAGTACCGAGATTCTGGAGGTACCTCGTGTTCACAGGATGCGTCCACAAAGCGATAAAATTGCTGTGGAGTTTCGTGAAATTTGAGTTTCAGTTTGCCCCTGAAAAAATAAAAAAGAAGAAATAATTTTGAGTGATCGCAGTTGTCTTCCCGTGATTCTAATAAACGAAAATAACCTAAAAAGACTACGGGAAATGTTGTGAGCAATAAATGTAGTATTTAATACTAGCGTTTTTAAGTAGGAAGTACCTCCCGTTCACATGAAATTAATAATAATATGTGTGGACTTATCGCACCATGTCAGCCTGGCCCTGAGATAAGTACCTTAGTAAGCACTTGTTGTTACAGGCTGTATGTTGAAATTCCATAATTTTGAATGCTCCTTTCGAAACTTTTTTAATGTGTCTTAACTCCAATAAGAATCCATGAATATAGTCAAATAGATGTTACTACTGAGTGGAAGTGTGATATCATTGATTTTTTATTTTAAGATTTCGTAAACAGAGCTTAACAGATTGGTAACATATTTTACGGTATAATAAAATATTTAAATTGGGGATAACATAGTTTACACAGCGTTGTCTCGCGCAAATTTATTAATCCATTTCAGACAATGATTGAATCAGTATGCTAATGATTATATGGTATAAATTATGTTAGATCGAAAAATACATATTTTGTTTCGATAGATTTGAATTAAATTAATTGCATTTTAATGAGCACGTACAAAATAAACTCAGTCTTTATAGACCTAAATATTTAAACATATATTTTATTAATTAAAATATTTTAGTTCGTTAACTATTCCCACAATTCGTTCAAACGAGAACTTGGAGACACTTGCTGGCTACCGACGCCAATGATTATCCTCACGATTAATGGTTCTACATATGGATTGCCCTTTTTTCATCTAATCCCCACCAGCGGAGCACTGAAAACTCACAAAATGATAAAATTACGATATGTAAGTGAGAGACAACCTACCCGGTCTGGTTGCCTCGATATTCCTGCAATGCGCCGATGGTACAATAATTAAGTAGAAATAAATTTATTCGCCCTTGGTGAGGTGCCCCGGAACAGCAATCATCAGTGCACCTCGACGGCAGGTCAGCCCCCTAAAGGACCAACTCCACCCCCAAAAATGGGGTTGCCCAGCACTACAGGGCAATCCCACCGACTTTGGGACAGTGCAATGGGGTGAGGTTCCTATCCTCGACCCTTACCCCGTGCACAAACCACGACAAAGCTTGAACTTGGTGCTCCAAAATACACCTAAACGGAGCACACATAACACTAAAGGTAAAAGACAAAAAGATAAACCAAATTAAACACAATATACACGTGTGTGTTAAATTTGGTTTATCCTTTTTTCTTCGTGTAATCTAGTCTGAGGAGCACTGACAAGGAATGCATTTGGCATATGTCGTGGAATCTGGTGTCAAGGCACCATGTTCAGGGTCATCCGAGGAGTAAGACGTACGGTGATGAATTCTAATAAGTATCTTCTCCTCACTAGAGCTTTCATACAATAACTAATTTTAATAAGAGGTAGGGCCTTGCTGTGAAGGTGGAGGTGGCGCCGTGCATGATGCTATGACACTACATCCCCCTATGCAATTGGGCCGGCTCTACAGGCGAGATACCTCGAATACAACACAGTTTGATAAATACTGAATAAACGAATTCTGATCCTATAATGTTAAGTAGTAAAAATTATACAATATATAATGATATAAACGCTGGTTGACAATTTTTGATAATGATCCTAAGCTTTTTCTAGAAGATTCAAACAGGTTAGCAACGATCCCCACCATGGTTCAAACCTCGTCGTGGCGGTGTGGCTCAGCAGGCTAAGGCTAACGTAAGTCAAACGTAGCCAATTGAATCAAATGGGATGCTCTTTACACCCCTCTAAAACAAATGATAACTCATTAATTTTATTTCTTTTTTTAAGCCTTATTTTCACTTGAACTAGTTCTAAAGCGGCTTCTGTCAGTAAAAAAGTGGTATAAATAGAATAATCAATAGACACATTGATAAACGATTTCATATTCAACTGTCATCGTAAAGTATCCGAGATTGTGCATATGCATTTTTTTGCCATTGTCAAATGTGTGATTTTGCGTCTTTTTTACAATGCAGATTTAGTTGTGTTAATGTGTAAGTAAATGTTATACCAACAACTAAGTCACCCTTTATTGAAATGCGTTTTGGCTTTAGGTTTCACGCGTAATGAGAATTCTCACGAATGCTCAATTCTAACAGAAATAAATGGAACAAACAAATTATGAAGACAAAATATATGTGATCTGCTATGTATTTTGAGTAATAAGTATCGTGGATTTGCATCAGCAGTTTGCCGTTAACCCATAAAATATTATATTCGCGCTTGAATCAATTTTCTGAAGTAAAACTTTATTACAGACGAACGCATAAAGTCTCTTGGTCCAGCTAACGCATATCAATATTCTACATGTATGACGCATATCAATATACTATATTGTAAAAACGAAACCTTTGATCGACTGTTTGTTTGTATGTTTGAACTAAATAGGTACTTGATTGACTTGAAAAATTCTTTTATCAATAGAGTCCTACATCATAAGTGATTGGCATGTGCTATATAAGATTTTCTGAAACGTTTTAGTCATTATGAGTACTTCGATAGCTAAGATGTGAAAAAAATATCAAAGTAAATCCTAAATAAGCTGCCGAAATTATTGACAACTATCTGTCCCGACAGCTTAGTTATTATACTATTTATAAATTGTTTATAAGGTACGCATTAATATTGCAACATACCATAAATTTTCCTGTAGTAGAACTACTGGCAGAAATTTCACTAAGGGATAAGCAGTACGTTTCTGTCACAATTTTCAAAATAAAATATTTTTGTTTTATGATTACGCATACTAACTGTTAAATAAATAAACAAATTTTAAATTATGTAAAATCTGTAACTATACCTGGATTTAATTCGAAGCACCATTGGTTCTCTGGGTCTTGATAGTATGGAGAAAGGTTTCTGAGAGACCTGTAGTATGCCCTGCATTCACTTCCGCTGACAAACGCCATGGCTGAGCGATCGTATACATTAAACATGAATAAAAAATAATAGAAATCAAGCACAGCAAAAGAGTTTTAATTACACACTAATGGATTTTTTTTATATCATAAAGGTTTAAGCTTTAGCCGAATTGATCTTATAAAAATGTCTGCGTTATCAAATAATTGAGAGTTAAAGTAACATACTTTTAACTCTCAATTATTTGATTTTTCGAAAAACGACCACTTCAACAAAGAGCCACTTTACTTTACGAAAAACGACCACTTCAACAAAGACCCTTCTGGTAGCTTACCAAGTTCATAGATATACGCATACTTTTTATGCAGACTTGTTGTGTTCATGTTTATCATACACATATATCGGCGGCCGTATCATGCGAGCGAAAAGTGCCCCGATCGCGTTAGCCCCATTCGGCAACATTGCCACAGTCCAGTCTTACAGACACCTTGGAAACATAGGAACACGTTTTCTTACATATGAAATTATCTTAGTATTTTTTTCAAGATGCTAATTACGTAAAACCTTAACTTTTTAATGTTAATCTTTGTCTATAAACGTTCCGATCCTAATTAAAAATGTATTGTAACATTAAGTAATGTTTCACTCACAAATTTAGTGGAAATTAGTAAAGCCTTAACATTGTTAATATTTTTCTGATGAGTTCAAACTATATACTATAAACTATAAATATAAGATTATTATTATTACGATGGGATAAAATTTAATAGCAACTGTGTAATGCACTCTTGTCCCCTCTTCTTATGAGAGGGGTGCAAAGAGCATCCACCTTGCTTTAATTGGCTTTGCCTAGGTTAACCTCAGGCTACTGGCCCCAACGCCATGACAAGGCTTGAACCATGGTGGGTATTTTTTTCTTGGTAACGAAAGGGAATGCATTTACGCATAATACCTGAGAGCCCGGGCAGACCCCCGAACAATGCTGGACTCGGCAATGTGGTAGCAATACCCGGTAAACCCCAACGGGAGCCTTCAACCGTTATTAATGGAGGGTCCCGGATCTGCAGGCAACAGGACCCATCCAGCAACGAAAAGGCCAGATTTCACCCCCTCGTGGACTGTCCGGCTACGCCATGACAACCCCCACGACGCCGTGTCTTGATGAGGTGGACTGGGTTCCCATCCCGGCCCAACACGGAGCACAGGGGCACAAATGAAGGTGCTGCAGATAGCACCTCCTTTGTACCCCCATTCGTCGTCGGCAGGGGGAGGCCGCGTCGGCAGCCTCCTCCCTCACCCGCTCGTCGGCTTCCTTCTGGGACATGACGGTCTCGCAGAAGGAAGCCATCACCCAGTAGGGCTCGTCGCTGCCGAGCATCGCGACGATGATTCTCGACTTTGACAAGTCCCCTCCGACAACTGTCAGATCGAGACGCGGCGCCGCCTATTTCAGGCACACCTCGAATGTGTGTTGGGCCGAGTCCACCGCCGCGTCACAATCTTGTAAACGAGTCATCAGCTCCCTGTGGGCCGTCCTACACAGATACTCACCAAAGTAACCATGCCCGGTGAGCATCTGCGTCAGACGGAAGGCTTGCGCCTACGGCGCATCCACCGCTCGAGGACCGGGTGCAAGGCAGCCGTTATCTCTCTACCGTACGGCTGCCGCGCCAGGTCCTCTCCCCACCTCTGCATTAACGTCACATGCCCTAACCGGCGGACCCGCAGGATTTCGTCATGCGTGAGGTTCAGACGGAGTCGTAGCCGACGTCCCACAGGATCGGTCCAAGCACGGAACCCTGCGGGACGCCGCGCCCGACTCGCCTCCACTCCACGGGGGATCTTGTACTTGGCTTGACCTATGTCATTTCTATAAAACGTGATCCTACTAATTTTAATATTTCCCGAGCTTCATTTGTTTTGCACCAGAATTTTTTTTAGTATATAGACTTCCTCCTTCTTCGCTTGAAATGTATCGTGTTTATCGTTTAAATTCGTTTTGATAAAGCCGGTGACACTGGGTTTATTAAAAATAGTATAAGTAATGGGGTTTGCATACTGTTTAATTATTAATGGGTTAGTTTTATTGTTTTATTTATTGTTTAAAATCACATTTATCCCCGTGTTACGGTATGGACATGAATGTTCATAATGAAAGGTTATGTATTATGGAATGTTGCAAAATTTTGTTAAACGAAGTGCAATGATGAAAAATCTTAGTTAAAATAATTAGTTATCGTTTTTAGATTACTATTTATTATATTATAATATATATTTACTTGACGAAACTGGGATTCGCAGAGGATTTGGCATCATGGACCACGTTTTCACCATACTGCAATTGTACAAAAGACACAAGAGCACAATCAGCTACAGTGCCTTGCATTTGTGGACTGTGAAAAAGCTTTTGACTTTGTCGAAACCTGGGCCTTTCTCGAAGCTTTACAGCGATGTCAGGTAGATACATTGAAGTACCAAGAGCATTTCAGGACGCTGCTTTTGTATCCGTTCTGATTTCGGGATGTCAAACAAGCCCAATACAATGGCACTGGTGACTGCGAAATGGGGATGCTATTTCCCCGAAAAGTATGTCCACTAAAGATTTGGAGTACGACTTTAAGAATTTAAACTGGACAAAATGTAGCATAAATATTAACGGCGGGTACCTCTCACATCATCGCTACGCCGTGATATCGTTGTATTGACCGAATCGCTAAAGAGCTTGCAGGAAATTTTGCGCCTTAGGGTGAACTTGGAAATTCATGTTTAACGAACACGTTCACCCTGGGCCGGTTACCGTCGATAGTGCTATTCTCAAAGTCGTAGACGAATACGTATACCTCGAACATCTACTGCAATTAGGAAGACATAATTTCGAGAAAGAAGCCAATAGAAGATCATTTGGGCTGGGCACCAGCACGGAAGCTTCGTCGCATTTTCACGTCGCCCATACCGCAAAGCTTGATGACAATTGTCTTCTACCAATGTGTTCTCCCCACGCTGACCTACGAGGCCTAAACATGGCCTCGTAATTCATTAAATTAATTCCTCGCAAGTTTGCGGTAGCTTCGATCGTCGATTCGTAACAAAGTCATAATGCAGAGAACTAAAGTATTCGATATCATGCAAAGAATAAGCTCGCTTAAGTGGGCTAGTCACACACTTTGAAGTACAGGTGGCAGATGCGTTCGTAAAGTTCTGGAGTGGAGGCCGCATTTAGTGAAACGAAGTTATGAATGACTTGACTCCTTGCTGTAGCCGGTCCGGGATAGATGTGAGTAGCATAGTATAGTAGCATGAGTAGCATAGCAGGAGATAGACCTACAGGTCTATGTCCTGCCACTGCATTATTCACTAATAATGATGATGGTTATGATGGTATATTAAATAATAATAGGACTCTATACCTGATTTGCTTAAATTCTTTCTGTTTGTCAATCTGTATAATTGGCACCGTGTATCTGTGGTGATGGCCCTCCTCTTAGTACTCTGCTTCGACGTCAAACTGTGTGAGGAACTCAAAATCTTCTGGACGTTTCTTTCTGAGTTGATTTGCCCCGTAGACTATACTAGTGGATGGGTATCCACTAGTATAGTATTTCCACCAGTGCCATTCTCATGCTTTAAACAGTGTTGAATTTGTAAGCTGTAAGAAATGTATAAATTACATACAAATGTAAAGCACGACCGGGGACATTTCGTTCATACGGTAACGCTGTGTAGTGACTTCTTCGGTGTCGCGTTTCATCCAGTGCGAGCATGTGGTCCATTGGAGGGGAAGAGGAGGCCAACGCATCCGTGTACCAATTATGAGGATGTTCATGGACATAAGTGAGAAAAAAGGCAATGATTACTCGTTTGCCCCCTTGTAATATAAAAACGAAATAATCTAAGCTAAACGAAATAAACAGTTTTATATTACACCTGAATATTTGGCAAAATATTTTGCGTGTACAAATAAGTGCCGTGGTAATACTACGCCATTATAGAAGAAAATGTAGCAATGGCTATAATATTATATTATATATAAATCGCTTTCTTGATTATAGTAAAACAACTCTTACAGATTGTATCGCGTTTTATTAATTATTTTACTGGCCCTACGATTCACGCGCTTCATAGCAACCATGGGCACGGGTAGACTATAAAACAGCAACAGAATCGGTAAAATTAGTTTTACTGTTGCGCTGAAGTAACATTTGTGTAATATACTAGGGTGGATCTAAAAGTTCGCGGCCTAACCTACATGAAGCTATGACATCTTTTTAAATCTACCGTCATTTGTTAGTATGTGTCATGTTGATTTATTGTGCGCACTTTAATTCCGATACTGCACAATATAAATTTTCTGAGATTATTTGTTTGAAGCAATCTGACGCAATTTTCAATAATGGAGAAAATTGAACATCGTGCAGTCATTAAGTACCTCAATAAAAAGGCCTATCACCAAAAGACATCCATCAAGATACGATGAGCACTCTGGGGGGTCTGCTCCATCGTATTCCAATGTCAAGAAGTGGGTAGCTGAGTTTAAGCGCGGTCGTGAGAGCATTAAAGATGATCCTAGGAGTGGAAGGCCTACATCCTCTACCACGAAATAACACATCGATAAAATTTGTGATCTCGTACTGGGTGACCGACGTTTGACTATTGGTAAGATAGCTGAAGTAACAAACATTAGTTATGGCCGGGTACTACACATAATAACGAAAGAGTTGGGGTTCCATAAGGTTTCTGCCCGCTGGGTCCCGAGGTTGCTTTCAGCTGAACAAAAACGAGTTCGATACACAATTTCGCGAGACTCTTTGAAACTTTTTGATACTGATCCTTATCTGTCTGTCTGATTTTTGACTTTTTGTCTAGATTTATTTACCATGGCTGAAAGCTGGGTTCACCACCATACTCCTGTATCAAAGCAACAATCCAAACAGTGGAAAAGATCGGACTCTCCTACACCTAAAAAAGGCTAAGGTCGTTTCGTCGACTGACAAAGCCATGGCTTCTGTTTTTTGGTATGCGAAGGGCATTACTTTTGTAGATTATTTACCGAAAGATCAAGCTATAAATTCTAGTTTTTATTGTAACCTTTCACGAAGACTCCGGGAAGAAATAAAAGAAAAAAGGCCGGGAATGTTGCATAAGAAAATTTTGTTTCATCAAGACAATGCACGTGTTCACACTTCGTTTCGTTTCACGTTACGAAACAATGACTGTAATCCATGATTGTGGCTACGAATTGCTGCCCCACCAACCTTATTCGCTGGAATTAGCCCCCTCGGAGTATCATTTATTTCCAAATTTAAAAAAAACATTTGGGTGGCTCTAAATTTTCGACCAAAGATGAGGTGATAGTCACAGTAAACGATTATTTCGCCGACCTTCCGGAATCTTTTTTTTTTTCGAGGGGATAAACAAGTTGCAGGTCAGGTGGAAGAAGTGTGTTGAACTAGATGGAGACTATGTCGAAAAATAAAAATAAATTTAGATCCACTTTTCTTTCATTGTCTTGGTCGGGCTTAGAACTTTTAGATCCACCCTCGTTAACTATTATTACAATTTGCTGTCATAATTTTAAAATAGATACTTTTTAACAAACTTCACTGATTTATACTGAAAAAGATTTAGATATTTTATAAAGTGAGTTCTTCACCGACTGAATGAAGTTAACGATTTTGCATGAAGATCGAAACTGTTCATATCTCAGTAGCTTCCAATGACGCTAATATAATTACCATTTTCAATCTGACACAGCGGGTCAGCTCACCGATTAAATACCCTTCAGAAGAGCCATCTGATGAATAATAAGATTTACACCAATCATTAGGAAAATTTATTTATAGTTAATTCAAAATCTGGAATAATGTATAGACATAATTACAATTCATTTCGTTTTATATAACTACTAGCAATCCGGCCCGGCTTCGTCCGTAAAGAAATGTTACCTTTACAAGTTATACACTTAAACATTCCTCGATTGATTACGTATAGACAGACAGCTTTTGAGAACTTAATTTTACTATATACTATACCTATTGTGTTATTTTATAATCATTTAGGTGCTCGCTTTTTATACTTTTTTAATATTAATTACACAATATGTGTTATAGTTACTCGGAAAGTAACGGTTTTATTGAGTGTTTAGTTCATCTGTAAGTCTCATAGATCAATACCCCACCCAGGACAGGTAGCATTGTGTAAATATCCCATTCGGGGGAAAGGAGGGCAACGCATGGGCATAGTAGTTATGTGAAGGTTCATGGGCATCAGTAGTCGTAAAGAGGCTCCGATTACTCATTTGACCCCTATTCTATAAAAAAGCGACAGTAGGTGCCATAAGTAGGGGGTGGGTTCTGTAGGTATACTTCAAAATATTGGCCCTCAAAGACACACTCTACCTTACTAGCGAAGGCTTTCAGTAAAATCCTTTGAAGTACTGATGAGAGAAAGATCTGAAGGAGGCCACGCCAAAAGACGGCCCCTGTTTCATCCTCTTTATATCTTTTATTGACAAATACACTTTATTAGAGAGCAACAGCTTTTACTTTGCTTTAAAATGTTCAAAATTGTTATATGTCTAATTTAAAATATATTTTATAATTTAAAGAACCTCTATTGTATAATTAAAAAAAAAGCAGTGAATATTTTTAGTTGGTACATTATATAAGTCCTTTAGGTCTAACCTAACTATATTATAAGTTTTCCTTATATGCATATCTTACCTATGATTATAGAAAATAAAGTATATATTGATATAATTACTAGGCCACTTACTATTTTTTCTGCTATTCCATATTTATGGATACATAATATAGGCTATCTAGGAAGAATCTGGTTCACACTTATTGTCTTATCAAAATACTTTATAGAACAATTTCAAATCTACTATAATAATCATTCTTGTAATTCATTTTAATATTATAATTCATCAATATAAGAAGAAGGAATCCCAGAAATTATATCCAATTCTCGTCGACACGAACGAGTAGCCAATGGAAATATATTTATATATAGTTCTGTTGTCTAGTTTCTCTATACCTCTAAGATGCGTTATAGTTTGTTCTTGTAATGCTCCACATCCAGATTCAACCTCTTGGGATGGTCACACAGCCCTCCATATGTCATCCTGACATATGACATTAACACACATCAGTATATAACACATCGTAGTACGGTATCTTGTGTACAAGTGAAGTACAGGTTGGGTCCTATAAATATAGTGTAGGTCATCAAGTGAGGGATCCGGACGGTTTTTCTCTTCTGACAACGTACTTCCGTTCGGCAATCGTACTCCTTTTAGGAGCCATTTGGAGACACCTACAGACGTCCGCATAACATGAGTTATGAAGAACACACACGATTCGTACAAAACGCGAAGTGAAGCTTCACTTCATGCAGGCATTGCGGTTATTTTACTTATCACTAACTATCCATAAATATAGTTAAATATTTTATTAAGCAAGTATAAGAATAGAAAATAATTTGTTTGACAAACTATTTCAAAATATGTCCACAAAATTCACATTCACCTCAAATTTTATTTTCATAACAGCGAAACAGTAAAAAGATGAATAAAAGATAAATACTATTCATACATTTTTATGTTAGCTTAGATTTACCAAAGATAAAGTCTATCATATTCACCGTTATTTTAAATCATATATTTTTTTTAATCCTACTAATATTAAAAAAAAAGGTTAGCCAAAATCGAATCATACTCACCTATTTACGGTTCCGTAGCTACAAGTAAATACAAATCAATATTTCTTTAACTGTTAGCTGCTTCTTTGGATAAAATTTGGCTTAGACATAGCTTACTGGATAATCCGGATTAACATAAACGTTATTGTTTATCCAAAAAAAATATTTTTATCAATCTAGGCCATGGATCGAATAAAATAGCGTGGGGCGTATTATTTCTTTAACATACTTAAATCATTTGATACTAACACGAAAAAACCTTTTATACTATGTACTCGATATTATTATGGTTGAACAATAAACGGTGAAAAGAGCGACTTGATGTAAGATGTAAATGAAACATATCGAATTATTTTTTAGCATAAATATTGATAGTAAAAAACTAATAAAATCATTTTATTATAAGTGTTATTTAATCAATAATATACTTTTACCATCTAGTAATATAGCATATCTCCGAAAAATATATTCAAAAAAGTTTGTAATTCTAAGGATATTTGTAATTAGGCTAACGATTGGATTATCATATTAAGCCCCTTAAGCAGCTTATGTTAAAATTACAATTTTTATTTCGAAAAGTGTACGGGTAATTTCAATTAAACGAGAAATAAATGGTGTTTTTATGATTTTTATGATGCTTTTGCTTCTGAGTGTCTCATTTCGTAAGCGCATAGATGGTTGATGTCCAGTTTAATTATTAACCTCCCAACTCATCTTATAATTATGAGATACCATGTTGCGTTGGGCAGGTATGACAGAGGAGATGTATTTTGCTCATATAAAACTACCACAAAGTAACAGCAACGGCGGCCAATTTTAGGAAGAATGGGGAAGTAGGATTACATATATACAAAGCAATCATGCGATTATCTATGAGCTCTAGCAGTCACCAGGAAGGTGGCTGGGATACTGGTTTGCCCCCTTATTCTACAAAAAGCTGAACATCTACAGATTTACAGCTTTCTAGTAGAATAAGTGGTAGTATGTGCTTGTAGGGCAACCTTAGCATACAGAAAGAAGTCTATGATCATAGAAATGTATAAAACTTACACCGGTTATAAAAGCAATGCCATAATCCAATAGCCAGTAGTAACTGAAATATTTTCTTAGATCCTTCGACAGATTTCAAAAACTCGTCGACGTGTACGATGCCAACTTTGTCTGCAACACTGCAACCGCGCAAGAGGATAAGTTTGAGGGGCCGAGTATCTCCCCAAGTGTCGCAGTGAAGCTCTGACAGAAAGTTTGCGCTGTAAATCGATTCATGGTTGTCGCTCCCTAAAATATTGTTGGTGCAAATTTAAAAAGAAATATAGAAGTGTAATAGAAATTGAAAAATTCCAATAACACGTTTTTATTTTGATCTGTCAAGCCTTGTCAGGCAGCAAAAAAATAACATACGAGCAATCTTAAATGGAGAAGACACGTACATGTAACTGAAATTTTATCGTTGTCATACTTCAGATTGTCGATTGTAGTTTCGGCATATCTAGCAAATGGACCAAAACAAATGCAACTAGAGTATGGAGATGTAGCCACCGTGCATTATCAGTCCACGCAATAATGCCTTGGTTCTGTCATCGCCTTGGTCTCCCAACGATCTCAATCCATGACGACATAAATGATGATATCCTTACCCTAATCTGATCATATTTATATAAACCATATGTGGTTATAGGAAATAAAAGCGACGTTTGTAGTTTGTTAATCATTATAAATGCATGCGTAAAAATAGCAAAGTCACTTCATTATTGTAGGACGGTTCCATAAAATTAAAATTCCACATATAATTACGTCCAGCTTATCCTTTTGGACATCTCCGGAGCCTTCGATAATGCATGGTGGCCAATGATACTGTTAAAAGCGAAAGCTACCGGCATTTCTCCGAACATCTATCAGACTGGCCACCGCACGCTTTCGAGCGTTTCCACAATGGGATGTCCCCAGGATTCGGTATTAGACCCCACACTATGGAGACTCCACCTGGACGATATCCTTAAATTGCAGAGACGAGAGGGATGATTTGACGCTTGCTAGCGAGGCACCGTCACGTGCCGTTATTGAACAGAAATGTTCCACAATCTTGAACAGTTTATCGGATTGGGGGACTCGTAATAGCCTAACATTTTCCGCAGTCAAGTCCCAGACTATGACAATCAAGGGTCGCTTTAAAAGCGGACCGACCATCATGAATGGTGCCTCAATCACGAGTGTATCTGTGACCAAGGTGCTTGGGGTACACATATACGATGCTAGATATGTGTATCGTAAAACATAAAATCGTAAAACCATGCGGTTTTGATGGGCGAGAAGGCTGCCAGCTCTTTCGGGAAGGTCTCACATATCTATACCTCCTCGTGGGGTGTGAAGTAACGGGCACTTAGATTCCGGTACCACGGAACCTATGTTGCAATCCTGACATATGCTGCAGCGCTTTGGTGTCGACGCTCTCACTTGTATGTTGTACGTAGTTCATTATTACGCACCCCAAGACCAGCTTTAATTTTATTGACGAAGGCCTACAGGCAATGCAGCAGTGCGGCGCTTGCAGTATTGGCCGGCGTTCTGCCTGCCAATCTGGAGGTTCTTCGAGCGGGACGCGTGCAGGAGGATTGCGTGGGGCTCAAGGGCATGGAGCGTAAGGAAACGAAAAGCGCTATCGCAGACGACATCATCTCTATTTGGCAGTCACGCTGGGCCGCGTTTGCTGAAGGGCATATCAATGGGTGGAACCTGAGTACGTTGTCTCACAGATACTAACAGGGCACGTGTGTTTTAGAGGTCGCCAGAACAGGATGGCGTTATGTGACCTACCATCGTGTCCTTGCGGTCAAGGAGCTGAAACTGTATGTAAACCATGTACTGCGGGAATGTGACTAGTACAAAAACGAGGGAAACATCATGAACGGCATCGAACGGAATACAGTGGGCTCAGTCTATCATCAGAATTCGGTCGCAACAGAACAGAGCTTTAGGCAATTGAAGACATTTGTGCATACACGACACGTGAAGAGGAAGGATAGGTATCGAGATAATCAGGACTGACGAGGCCGATGGCAACTTATGTTCTTATGTTTGTGGTGTCAGGCCCCTGAAAGGGGAGAGTGAAATACCGAAAGGGCACTTAAATAATGTATAGGGAGTCAAGAATTGCACGTTGCGGAACGGAGCCGGTGAGCAAACCCCCGTGCATCTCCCATGATTCGCTCCGTATACCGAGAGGTGGGTAGGAGCATGAGTGGAGGTGGGTAAGTGGTCGTTTGCCTCCTCATGCTATAAAAAAGTCTAACGTTACGCCTGTATCAAGAAAACAAAGTACGAGTACATACACAATATCTTACATAAGGCCAGCTCTTTTAAATACAAATAAAATACTATGTTGGGAGATTAAACTGCACATACCTACAGTGATCACGAAGCCAGACATCTTGGAATTTTATTGACATTCCATTCTCAAAGATAACATTTTCTGATGTGTTCTCGACGATCGCTTTCCGAATTCCTGTATACAAGTGGATTAGTTCAATATACATTTTATATTACACAATAACATGTACACTTAAAAACAATTCGATCTTTTATCTTCACATTTATCGTTGAAAGCAATGTCGTGGTACGAGTATTTGGCTCTTTTTATTGTATCTTTTTCCTTAAAGAATGTAATAAAAAATGTAGAATATCTAGAAAGCTTAAGCATATTATCGTGTCATATATTTTTACGACGGCTTGTAAGGAAACTATCCATTTACGCGGAATGTATTAACTCATTATTCCCTCTCTCTTATGAAGCTGTCGTTTATTATCGCCGTACAGGTACTATACAACTTAATTCATAAGAGGCTTTATATTTAGGACATAAGTAGGCAATGGTTATATATAGCGAATAAAAGTACAAAAAAAAAAACAAAATATTTATTATGCACATGGTACCTAAACTTCACCGAGTTTATAGTCATAATTTTAAGAAAATATAGTCACTGTATAATATCGAAAGAAACTCGTGTGACCAAACGTAAAAGACCCCGGGTGCGACAGCTGTATGGGGGTGTGGCGGCTGCCAGGTCTAGGTAATCGTACAGTAACAATTTTATAGACCACAAATTCCAATTTTATGTACTTATTTTTACATATTCGGAATCAGATTTGAATACTGAATACGCTGTTTTTGTTTAAATAAACATGTCAGCTTTTGTTTAAACAGTATCTTACAAAACACCCTGAATAAACAAAAGCTGCAGCAGAATTGAATATTAATGTTTATATGTATATATATTACGTTGCTATCATTCATTAAATACAATTCAAACAAATTATATAGTAGTTTGTTTACATATGCAACATGTCACGTTCCTTTTTCTTTACAGAACAGTTTTAAGAGACAGAGCACAGATTCTTCTAATTTCTTCTCTTCTTGTCACAAATAGCAATCTGTGGATGTATCATATATGATTTTACAGATGAATGCGTCACAAGATCTAAACAAAATCTACGTATTTCAGTGAGAGGTAGTGCCATGCTGCATTGGAGCTGAATTGGGCCTGCTTGGTCGAGGGATACCTCTCGCTCACACAACATCGCCGTATAGCTAAGCTGTCATATTTTGTGCGTTTGTAAGTAGCCTGTGGAGGGGTGGAGAGGGATTGGTGGGCAACGCATTTGTATGACAATAATGCAGTTGTCTATAGCCGTCGGTAGCCGTCAAAAGGCTCCGAATTCTCATTTGCTATAAAAAAAATAGTAACACACGGTGATATTGCTACATTGCGGCTGAATCAGGCCGGCACGACCCGGGAGCTTCCTCTCGGTCACAGGATACTGCCTTATTACCTGCTGGTCTACTTAGGGGATGGGGTGATGGAAGGCATCAAATCAGAATAAGAGGATGTAAATCAGATGTTTGTGGTCAAAGCCTAGTACATGTTACATGTTATAATGGGAGGCTGTAGTGATCTCTCCTCCGATTGCTTGTTTATCCCGTGTGTTACAAAACAAGTCTCTAACTAGTATGTCAAGGTTTCTATTAACGGGATTTATAAGCATTGTTTCTTTGTAAATGTATGTCCATAGGTACCTTTTTCTCGGGCACGTGTTTATGGATCAAGCTGTTCACAACTGTACTATAGAACCAGCTGCCTCCCTCGGTATATCCGATCTGATACGACTTAGAGGTCTTTAAAAAAAGCATACCTATTACTTAAACGCCGGTACAACGTCTAGTCTGACACATGTCAGAAGAGATGGGTGGCGGTAGCCGCTACCTACCTGATTGTTTACCCCCTATCTCATATGAAAAAAGACTGCGAAGTCAAAGTAAATTTCAGGTTTGTCATATCACGTGTTCCCAAGAAAAGAGGCATGACAGGCAGACGGACGGACAACATAGCGCTCCTATTGAGGATCCTTTCAAGATCTTTTTGATCTCTCTGATTCTCATCAGCGAACAGACATTGATTGATATCGCGAGAAATGGGTCAAATTTCCGACTGAATATCATTACAAATGTTAGCGTCTTAGGAGTGAACGCAACTCTGTAGTGTAAACGATGTTCAAAACGAGTTGCCGCGGAATAACGATGACGGTGTCATCATATGCTTTATGCACATGTACAACCCTCCTTTCGTTCCCACCTCGAATATGCCAGAAGGTCACAAACTGTACAAGACGCGACAGAATATCTATTACTTTATGTAGGGGTATCTCATTAGCATGGCACAAGCTCTTACGAAGGGAACATTTACAGTAAATAGCGGAAGTACATCTCGCTCACGTGATACCGCAGCAAGTGACAGCTGAAGATGAAAGGTGTAGTGTATTTTGCAGTTCTGAGTTTCCCGTTGCCCTCTGAGGGAATGAGTTGCACTACAATTATACAGACTTATATTGGGTATGGAAACATCAAAAGCTCGGACTATTGCCCCACAATTTTTCAGATAAAAAATAAATTAAAATTTCCGGATGTTCAATGTCGGATTAGTGTCTTTACGAAGATTTTCTCCTCGTTGAGAGATTAATCCGACAAGCAATGAAACTTAAAGGAATTGCCTTTTTAAGGCACCTCTCTCTACTTTATCTCGTAAATCGTCGAGGTTAATTAAATTTCAGTAACCTTGCAGCACGTAAGGCGATAAAGTGTTTATCTGGAATAGATGTGCGAATACAAGTGAACAAAACGTACCAAGCTTAGAAATTTAATAAATGGACTCTACCAATCAATTGAATGTAAAAGTTTAAAAATTTTGTAAGCATTATATTCCAAATGTATGATACTTTCGAATTGAAAAGGAGGGCAACGCATCGGCATAATTATGCTCCCTGTACTATGAAAGAAACTCAATTTCTTTTTCAAGATTGGACATCCTGTTTCCTCTCTCTCTCATCTCTTACTCCGTAAAAAGATTCATCAACCTCTTGTTTATACAATTCTATCATTAAATTATTAAACTATAAGAAATTACATATAAAAAGTTATTGAAAAATATTATAAACGATTCCGTCATGTGTCTTTAACCCGGCGCGGAAATGGTGTGATATATGCTCCCTGTATCACACCACTTGTGGTTGTATTTATTTTACATTAATGCGACATTTTCGCACCCTCCTATGGCTGGTTCACTTCCCGAAGGGGAAGTAAAGATAGTGACGTATTTTTAACGTCGTATTAATGGGAACTTCGTATATGTGAAACACAAATGCGTGTTACATTTTCCCACCACATTCTTGCCTGTTTTAATTCACATTTATGAATATGGATGTCTATGTCACATTTTATCCTCCTTGACGATATGGTGTATATCTATTAGATTCCATGTTGAATTTAATGCTAGACTTTCAGTATAATGTAGATCATCGACGTTAATGGGTTCTGTATAATAGCCGGATAGTATAATTTTGACGGATACAAAGCACCCATTAGGGACAAATTACAGCCAACTGCGTCACTGAATATTTATCTCGCGGCGTAATTAGTTTGTTCTGTTGTATAAAGTTTACAACACTATCAACCTAATACCATAGCGCTACTTATATTTATAATACTACGATTAATATTATTTCATTGAATATCTACAGCTATATTTATAACAAAAATATTAGTTGTAACATATAACATACAAGCTCAAATTGCACTGAAGCTTAATTTATGTGGTCACACTCTCACAAGTACAGTTAAGAGACGGGCAAATAAGTTTCATATTTAGAAAGAGGTTGTTGATAAACGATCGATATGTATAAACATACTTTTTTGTGGACACGAGGAAACGCATTTACGCGCCTTCAATGGACCTGCAGGTCAAGTTACGGGTGGCTCTTGACGAACTGCGACAGTTTAAGGAGCTTTGTGAACAATTGGTGCAGGAACGTGAAAATAATGAAAAAGAGGTTCAAAGTATTTTAAGCAGTTGAAGAGGGATCTTGTTAAATTGGATGTAGAATTAGAGGAAGATCGTGACCAACGTAACAGATTAAAAGTAGTTGTCGACTCGTTCACACAATGTAGTGCAGAACACAAAGCAACTTTATATCGTGTTTAACTGTAAGAAAATGATCTCAGCGACAAATGTGACCACATAAAAGGTTGGAGGACCTCGTACACATCAGAGAACAGGTTGTAACATTAGATTTGTATAAAGAAATCATAAATAATAATTCGAATGGGTTAATGACTATTGATCTGACTTCAAGTCCGGAAAACTTGATAGCATTAATAGTAACTGCGCAGTACTCAATGGTAATATGAAAAACAGAAAAAAGTTTTTTAGAGTTTGAATACATATTAGGAAATTACAAAGGATGGAAAGATTAAATAAATTTTATTAATAAGAGGATAAATTTACATAATATGCACAAAGAAATGGGTTCCACCTATGAAAATGACTATATCATTAGCATGAAAAAAATTGAACTACTACAAAAGGAGCTCTCTGATGTAACTGATAAACATTATACAGCACAACAGCAGATATTGGAATATGAAGCGGCAGTATCGGAGTTGATTGAGCTGGGCAGGTACAACCTCAACAAGCGTTAATTTCTTGAGGAGTATAATAATAATAGATCAGACTGTAACTGTAGTGGTTCACAAGCTACGTCTTTGATGTCTACACAAATTTATACTACAAGCAGTGACGAGCCTCGGTCACTGCTGCTACCAAATTCAAATATCATTTTTACTGATCCAAATAGAACAATTATATATAGTGACAAATTGGGCAGCGGACTAGTTGTTATGTTAAACAAAAAGAAAAAGCAACAGGTAATTAGCCACAACTACACAAGTATTTAAAGCTGTATATTAAAGAGTATATAAGAGAGTAATTTATCTGTGGAGTGTACGGTGGAAATTTCTGCTGAATTGAAGCAACGTATCTTTATTTGTATTTGCATATAAATACAAATAGAGATATGTTGCTCCAGTTCAACAGAGCACCGGGATCTGACTTTTCTGTCTTCGAAACGGTGATGGAGGATATTCTAAGACGGGTATGTATTTCCCATAAGTCAATAATAATTTGTGGAGATTTCAATGTTAATTTGTTAGAGGAATCCACCATGAAAACAAAGATTGTCAGCCAGTTCGGATCATTTGATTTGCAAAATGTTTTTTCGGTTACTCGAATTACACAAAATTCGTCAACATGTATTGACAATTTTTACTGTGATTGTGAGATTATCCAGAATACAATCATCAATGTCCTACAATCAGACCACACTTGTCAAAGAATCGTTATTAAATATACTGTAGAAAAAGATTGTTCAGTACAAGAATTTAGGCCAATATCAAAACAGAGCCTATAACATTTTAAATTTAGTTTAGAAAAGAGCTTGAAATGTTTCACAGGTGATTCTAATCCATGCATCATGTATAGTAAGTAACATTTTTAAAATAGTCTGTACAGAATTTCACCAACATTTCTTTATTAGGAAAAAAAAATATTATGAAGAAACCTGCCTTCTGTGAGTGGGCTACACCAGGCATTTATGCATCCAGGAAGTAATTGTATGACTTGTATGAATGAAAATAAAATACAAATAATGACATCACATTCGTATGTGATTCATAAATCAAGTATTCAACTATTTTTTAAAAAGTTTGTGCAGCATCGAAGTCAATGTACATTTCAAATAAGATTATACAGTCAGGAAATATTATAAAACTGTACGGAGGGTTATTAGGACGAAAACTGGCAAAATGTGGCAGAATAATAATATTGATGTTTTGTTAGTGAACGGAAAATATATCAAGTCACATCAAGAAGTTGCTCAAGCATTTACATCTTTCTTTTCTTATATACCTCATATAGCCCAAAAAATGTAAGTGAGTCATATAAAATTTCTCAATAGTAATTTTAATTTGCTAACATCACAGCCTATAATATTGTAAACATATTCAGATCTCTTACTGCGAAAAGCACAGAACATTTATGGGAACTTTCTGTAAAATCAATGCTTACAATTATTCCTGTTTCAACTCCATATTCATCTACGGCTTTTAATAACTGTATTGGTGACGGATTTTTTCTGGATTTGATGAAAATTAGTAAAATCAGACCATTGTGTAAGAGTGGCTACAAAGACGATACTAACAATTATAGACAAGTAACGGCATTACCAGTATTCAGTAAAATATACGAGGAGATAATCCTCTCTCAGTTATTAACACATTTTGTGTATAATGTTGTTCTCCGGAAAAAACCGTTTGGTTATACTGAAGGTCGGTCTGCAACAGATGCTGGTCTGGCTCTAATTAAGACTTTAGTAGAGGCCTGCGAGGAATCGCATGACACCATTGGTATTTTTTGTGATCATTCCAAGGCGTTTGATTGTATTATTTATCATATGCTAATTATGAAACTGTAACATTACGGTATCAGGGATAAAGCTTTATCACTTGTAAAGTCATATCTCAACAATAGAATACAAATGACAGACTCAAAGGGTTGCAAGGCAAAAGGGTCTCTTGTAAATATGGGTATGCCGCAGGGGTCTAATCTGGGTGTATTCCTGTTTTTAATTTACATTAATGACCTTGCTTATCTTGCTGAAAATAATACTAACATAATACTGTTTGCAGATTATACGTCTCCTGTTTTTAAAGTAAAGAGAGGAGAAACTATTCGTGACGAAGTAAACAATGCTTTAGATCTTATATTAAATTGGTTGAATATTAATAATGTAATGCTTAACTCCAATAAAACTAAATGCATGAAATTAAAAATAGTAATCAATACAGTTATAGCGACTCAATTGTAAAGTTCGTTTCTAATACTTTTCACCACTTATAAATAAATAAATAAAATCTTAATTTTTCAAAAACTTCACAATAATCAACACTTATCACCGCTTTTTCTTAAAATTTATGTTTTATGACGCACGTTAGAATGCCGATGGCGGACGCTAAGTACCGCTGATATCAGCCAGTGTCACTCGGACAAAGGTCATAGACAATGAAAACTGTCTCAGACCTATTAGAGATACCTAAGTATATTCTTTCACATGTTATATTATTAGAAAAATAATTTAAAGTGCCATACACTTTGTCAAGAGGGTCCATAATGGCAACCACCCGCGTTGGGAGTTACGGGTCCTACTCGTACCGACTAAAAAAAAATGGCCGGCCGTTCCATGACAGAAGTATGAGGAGCCTGATTGCATTCTTCAGCGCTTCAGCCAACGCGAGCTTGAGTAAGCACTTTTAATCGTAGCATACGTTATTTCCAGCCTAAGCACAGGCGGGCGACCCCCCTCAGGACATGTTCATGCCAGATATATGTATATCTCCCGCATACATAACTAGTCGTAGTACTTGCTGTCAGTCATGCTACTTCTAATATTTAAATGAATAATTGTGATTTCGCCGAAATTATCAAACCAATTTTACTATAGTAAATGATTTTTATAAAAAAAAATTAATTTGTTCATTATCGTTATTCCATTCTAATCTCAATAACTTCTACTTTACTATTTTTAATTATCCTTTATTAAATTGTCCTTCTTTTAAAATAAATAATTATAACTGTTTAAAATTTTATGTGTATAGCTTGAACTGGTAAAAAAATAATCATACTCATCCTCAACAAGAACACCTTCTTGTTGTTAGAACAACACTGACAAAAATTACTAGCCGGTGTCATCATTTTACTCGTAGACTTTTAGGTAGACTGATGCAATTTTACAAAAGATAAATAGAAAATTTTGTAGAAGCTTAATTCTCACGGATTATATTTTTCCCCGGAAGTGTGTGTTATTGTCTTTATATAACATATAACGCGTGAGTGAGAGAATATTTTTTGGCATGACTTGTACTATTGTGGTAATTTAGATGACAATTATGTAAACGACAGATATTTTAAGAGATTTTTCATAATTTCATTACTTTATCACTGTTTGCAAACTTATAACGTTTTACAACATACAAATTACATTATGAATGTATTTTTATCATGTCATCATTATCAAGCTCGTTTTCTTTTCTTACGCGGTTACAAAAACAAGTTTTATATTTATGGATTTCCACAAGATCTGAGCTCAGCCTTGGGATGAGCTAGACTCCAGAAAAACACTGGTCATCTTTAAGCCGGTTTGCGTATTATATAATTGTACGTGATGACGGATCTAAAAATCGCGTGGCCCAATGGAGTGAAAGTAACGACTTACAACACAACCCTCGCTGGCTCCGCCTATGCGGAATATTATTATTATTAAGAACATTAGACAAATATTTTCTTGCACATGTTGTATGTTTATATTATATAGCCTTTCAAACGTAAAGTAAAGGATATTTACTATATGATAAGAAAGAGGCTTTATGACGGAGAACATACCTTATAAATAATTTACCTCTACCGTGCCGTTTATTTTTGAGAACCCCTGAATTTACTTTACTAATTCTTCTGACTACGCTGCACTGTTGGTAGTTAAATGACGTTCGAAAAGTAATTTTAATATATCTATTTAGTAAAATAGCACTTTTATTTTATTTTAGTGATGGAAAAGTTAGTGATGGTTTGTTACCTATATTATAATAAGCTGTGCTATTGACGAAGTGGAGCCAAATCGGGGAGGCACTTCAGGAGGAGAGAGAGGTTATGATTAGACTGGAAAGATTACCTTATTGCAAGCCTAGAGGGTCAAGTGTACTTCTCGTCCAATTAATTTATCGTCATTGACATTATCAGCCCTTATCGGTACAATGCTTGACATAAGCTTTATCAATGAACGTCAAGACGGCCAATCTCCTGCTATTCGCATCCATCCTGTACTCTCCGTACAGTAGCTGGAGCTCCTGTACGGAGACTGTCATCCAACCTGGTAAAAGGTCGACCAACATTTCGTTTTCCTAAACGCGGCCTCCACTCCAGAACCTCAGTGAATATCCATCAATGTAACCATCCAATTAATAAGCATACAATTATAGAAAAGAAATGAACATAGGTTTGTCGTAACGTGCTTTGGGGTGAAAAAAATTTATTATGAACCGGCAGGATATTAATAACATCATAGTAGTCATATAACTATCGGAATAAAATTTTGACGACGAAGCTAGCCTTGGGAGCCAGTGTGGAGGTGTGGCACGTCATTTTTTGTAATCCGATGAAGCTGTATTGCTAAATCTCTTCGCATCCACAGCACAAGTTCAGGTCATTTTCGTAAGAAAACATTGCACTGCTTCGACGTAGGTGTTTAAAAGTAATTCCATACACCAGCTGCGATCACATCTATTTGCACAAAATTCACAACAATCTATGCAGTGGCTTAGGCACGATATAGTAACAATCAAACACACTTTCTTTCAGACTACTTCATAACTAGAGCGTTTTTGGGGTAAGGGGGCAAAAACGCTCCCTTAGCAGATGTCAACACGCTCAATAGGATAAATATTTACCAAATTTTAAGTTTGTAGTTATGTTAATTTTTTTTTATATAATAGGTAAATTTGTGTAATTTTAAGCTTTTAGTTTCTGACACTTCGTTATTGATCAGCGAGTAGTATTTCGCTTTTATTGACATAAGCTAGCCTGGTTATTATTTACTTTGTCAATGTTCCGCCATCGCTTAAGAAGTATCATGAAACCATGTAGAATTACATAATGTAATGAGAGTGTATTATTTAAGTCCAAGGTTCCGCCTGTGAGGCACTTACCATTCAGGTGGAATGAATGATAATAATGATCTCAAATACCCATATTCTAAAGACGCAACAGTACCTAGTTATTCAAATTTAGGACAAAACAATCTACGAGTGCACTTTCAAATATCTTCCCGATGAATGCGGAGGCAATGGCTGGCTTGTACGGCATAAATTAACTTTGCCTCAGAATGATGGAACATTTTTACTTGACTTTATTTCTACATTGGATGTTTTGTGGCCAAGACTTTTCTATTCTAATGAAGCAACGACAATGTACTCACGTTATAATTACAGGCCTCGTCTAGTATGTATTTTCACCAAATTTTATGAGGTCCAGACCCGGGTTGAACTGAAAAAGTGTGAATCGTTCCAATGCTGGACATAGCTCTTTTAATACAATCTGAACGGGCTACTGCACTCCGTCGAAGTTCTTAATCACATCCAGGAATGGGCTATTAATAACAAGAAGTTAACTTAGTGTTATAATTTCCGAGAAGAGTTCTCATTAAAAGTGAAACAAAGGTAAATAGGAAATTGTTAACATCGACGGCATAAAGTTTGACAATTTTGTTCGCTTCCCTGAATATTTTTTCATATAAATGCGTAACTGGTTCACGTTGTTATGGGATTCGAAGAAACTTTAATAGCAAATAAGAAACCTTTTTCTTTCTTTAGTGAAGTTCTGAAAAAAATGTTTTAATTATACAATAGGCACAGTCAATTTATAAGCTATAATTCAGTATCAAATTATAACTGTATGTACACTGGAGATTGAAAATTGTGAGTTTTTTAATATTTTTTCATTAATATACTATATAATTTGTTGAGATTTCTTATTTATCATATATTTGAGTTACAGAAAATTTTTAGAAATTTTTAAACCTACTTTCCTGTCGCAAAACAGCTACATTCGCACAGGTCAGTGCATACTTATTGCTTTTATTTTTGCTGACAGCTATAAAATAGAAAGAAATGTCTGTAGCATGGACAGAACAAACATGACAATTGTGACGAGAGCGAAGATCTGTTAACTGCGCTAATGATTATTATATTATATCAAGAAATTTGTGTGTATAAGTTTGTAATCGTGTCAATTTGGTGCTAATATATCTGTCGTAGTCGTATTGTACAAGTCGCCATATAAAATTACGGCCAACCATACTCATGAACATGGCCATGTTGTTTTGTGGCGGGCTCATGGTTAGCCGGACTTAACACAGCTGAGTGAAATATAGCCTGAAATTGTTCGGTGTTATACGTTATTGAAAGAGGCTAGCTTTATTGAATTTTTTTTTTTTTAGAATTAAGCGGATCATTAACCGCCTTCTTGGCACACTTTATGTTCCAAATTTTAACACTCACGGCATTGCTTAATCGCGGCAACAACAGTGGCGTCGATTAGCGAATATAGAGAAAAGAAATACCATACATCGACAGGGTCGAAGACTTAGGCGGGAGCATAGCTCCCGACTAAATCTTCGTGGTTAGGTTACTTTTTATTTGCACTCAAAACACTTAACCTAACTTATAATATGTTTGTATCGATCATCTATCTAAAGTCAAAATATTTAATGAAGCTAATGTTAAATAGTTAATGAAGAAAACGTCAATGTTCTTGAAAGTGACTAGCCGTAACGTTATACGGCGATTTGTACTGACTACGACATATCTGTTACACATATTTTTATCTTTCTCTCCCTCACTCTTTGTAGCTTAAGGTAGCAAATAAGCAGTTGAACCCTTTTGACTACTTGTATTCCATACCACTCCGTTCTAATCCATTCCACTGCATTCCATTTTATTCTTATGTCATTCTGTAAGCTATTGAGATTTTACGGGGATGTACGAAAATGGCCATATTCTACACTTCGATACGGTACGCTTATATTTACGGGCTGACCCATAATTCTTTCATGGTGTGTTAACTTAGAATTTTACGGGGCTATAATAATTAATAAGTAACATCTTTAAAATTATTTTTATTTTATCTGATGTTGACCGTGTAAAAAATATTGCCTTTATAATCATGGTAGCCGCTACCATAATTATAAAGGTAATATTTTAGTTTATAATAATTTTTCTTAGTAGTTCCCACATGTCAGAAACATTGCATGATGTAGTGCTGAATTGGGCCGGCATGATGAGATACTTCCCTCTCACTTACGTGGTGCCGCCGCTAAGTTACACTATGATTCTGCATTTGTTCAATATGTGAGTTTTTAGTGGCCCACTAAAGGGAAGGTCTGCATAAAAGTATGCGAATATTTATAGTGACAACTACTCGCACTAAGCCACGTTACATCATAAAATTGTACAATATTATGAATAAATCAATTGTCTGTTCAAATATTTAGGAGTGTTGATAAATCCTCCCCCTATGTTGCTGTTTTCATTTACATGTCTCATTACATAAGTAATAATGTTATTAAAGGAAAAATATAAATCGCCTCCCAGAACATAAATCTCTAATGACAACGCAAAATCCCTTATGAGGGTGTATATTCCGTAAGGGGAATATCATGTGCTCCAGAAACTCACAACATAAACAGGATATAGAAATGAAAGATAGCCCTTTTTAGCAAACAGGTATTAGTTACACAAAATACAGTGGTACAGGGTAGCATACATTTAAATTGTTATATTCCTTCCTTCGTATGATGGAGGCAAGTAGCAGGAGATCGGTCATTTTGACGTTCATTGAAAGAGGCCAATGTCCATCAGCGCACTCATAAGGGCTGAAAATGATGATGATGATGGTGATTCATTCCTTAGACATCACTACATCGATCTACGCTGACGTGAATGCCGTGATTTAGTATCAAAAACCCATACTAGTAATATAACGCTGAAGAGTTTGTTTGTTTGAACACGCTAATAACTATCAATAACTACTGGCCCGAATTGAAGAACTATTTGTTTTGAATAGTTCGTTTATCGGGCATAGATTTAGTCTATACACCATGATGATAGGTCGCATAGGATCCCCGTCGTGGAGGTGGCGTCGGTCCCTTCGGGGCCTCGAGGTGCCCTGATGATTTGCTGTTCTGGTGCACATAAACAAAGGCGACACTGGTGGAGATTTTTGTGGGTATTGGGAACTATATAATGTGCCACGATCCCCACACGCTACTTGCCGCCCCCCCCCCCTCACCAGTTCCAGTGAAGGCGCGTAAATGCGTATTCCCGTGTCAACAAAAAAAAGGACGCGTAGGATCGGAGTAACGCGGGTGAAACCGTGGGGTGATGCTAGTAAATCATGATTTTTCTGCTTTGCAGGTTTTTGATTTAAGACTTTGGGCAACATAACACACTGGCTGATAACACTCTTCGTCTCAGTAGCTACAATGCCGTTTAACTCAGCTGCAATGCACAAATATCACCTTACAACACGCATATGTCACATGCATGCGTATGCGGGTGCATGTGTGTCTGTGTGTATTAGGGGGCCCGTAATGGGATCACTAAATGATGACCAACGTGAGGGCACTATCGGTCAATTGATTGTTGCTGGTACGTCTAGGCGGTTACGCTAACTATGATAATTAGCTACTGAAAGGTGTATTTCCGGGCGGCAGCTAACAACTAAATAGTAAATCATTGACTTTAATTCCTAATTTTAACACTAGTGTGCGATATAAATTATACTTCATAGCGTTAGTTATCAGCCAGATCATTATCCTCGTGGACTAAATACTTACTCTATAAGATTAGAGATGGACTGTAAATAATGGGCATCCACAATTCAAATTTTCTTCAACTGTGTGGATGTTGGTTTAGCTAGGCAGTCAGATTTGTTAACACTTCTGTACCCATCATTATCATTGATACACTTTGCATCAAGAGGTAGTATCACATTTGTACATATTTCCGTACACAAAGATAAATAATATAATAATATCTGTAGATTTGTCACACCACGTTATCCTAGCCTTGTGATAAGTGCCGTAAGGCCTTGTGTAACAGGCACTAGACAAAGGATAATAAATTTAATGCTTTTATAAATTTAAGAAATTTTCTGCATTTCAGTATTTTATTATAGAGATACAAACACCTGCGGTCGCTTCAAGAGCGATGCATATGTGGGCGCAGCTAGAGTGACCGTCGGAAATGAGCAGATATTTGTTGGGTTACCGGAGCTCATGGTCAGTTCTAGTTGGGCGTATTTTAGCTTTGTCGATGTTACTAAGTGTTCAGACTCGGCAAGCTTCAGTTCTAGTGCAGCAATTACAGCTAAAACGCTTTGGCTAGCCTGGTTCATTGCGTCCGGTACTGCAGCATTCATTTTAAATTTTGTTGCGCTTACCATTGCGTTTGATACCTCCGCAATGCGTCGCAAAGAATTCTGCATGGTATTCAGCATCTGAATTTTTCTCATACCCATCAACCCAGATTCGGCTGCTGTGTCTGCCGCTATTGCCGCACTCGTTTCTGGTGTAGTACCTGCCGTTGGTGCAGTAAGGATCCCCGCACCAGTAGGAGCCAAAGCCGGTCGCAAGATTGTACGGCGCTCCTCATACCTCCTGTTCCGTTCTTGCTCTTCCTCAGGCGACGTAACTGGTCTCTTATGAGGCCGCGAGCTTTCCGTGATTAAGTCCACAGTGGCGGCCGATGAGTTGAATCCGTGCGGAGGAGTCCGAGCAAGCGATGTCCTGAGATCGAATCCCGACTCCTTACCCCAACTGTCCTACTGCTACCAAGTTTTAAAAGATGAATTAATAAATAAAAACAATAATAAATATACACTAATTAGAAATAATGTTCTTTTTGTTCTCCAAATAGCGATCTTCTTTTTAAGCTAAGCAACACTTCCTAAGTGCGGCTATGAGCTAGCAGATGGTGCTATTTACTAGGAAACCATTCAATATCCTAAGAGTGCATATTTTCTATAATGCTAAAGAGAAAAAATATTTAAGACTTTTATTAAAGAATTAACACTGTTACAATAATGACTTAATGTTAAGATAACGTGTCATTTTACTAAATAAACTTAATAACTTACAGTTTGTGTCTAGGTTGTGGGTAGAAAAATAAATTCCTTACCACACACTTCGCACTTACGAATAAATTTTAGCTACGAAAACTTATTGATTTCGCAAACTGATTTATTACTATGATCACTGTAACCCTTATAATCAACACACTGCTAATGAGGTCGAAAAGTAGAAAAAAATACCACTTTTTCTTGAACTTTCGCCTGAGACATACTCATTTACACATTAACACGAAAGCACATAAAGTTTAAGTAAGTACCTACTCTAGGTATTTAGCATTTTGTTTCCTTCTTGGCTGCAATTCGACGACATCTTGTTATGCAAAGATTTTTCTTAGGAATTCAACCTCGGACATTGTAAATTCACATTATAAATATAAAAAACTGAGTTACTCCATTTTTTCATTAAAACTCAAAAGTTTTAATTGAATAAATTTCAGCTTCTTCGAAATAAAGAAAGAATAGATGAAAGTAGAAGGGGAAGGACATCGTTCTACATCCCTTGCCGCTACATACACCGGACACGCCATCCATTACAGGTGTAAAATGTGTATTGTACGTGCAATACCTGAGAAAAAGACGTGTTAGTGAAGAGGCCTATATTCAGCTGGGGGCGGAATGCGACTAATGAGATTGATATATAAATTCCCTAAGACTCAATAGCTTTTAAAGTAACTAATTTATATTATATCTTGTGCAATCTTCTACTGTCCCCCGCTTTGTTTGGGGAGGCAAATTTGAATTACTTCCTACTCCAGTTCCCTTCTGACCGCCTTCGTTACGGGTCTTAGGATAGTTTTTCACATGGGATCCTTGCGATCATATGAAACTGTCAGAGTGTTGGTCAAGCCTGTTTTTTTTTATAATATTTTGATCAATTGGAGCCATTATGTTACTATTAATGATTGAATATACATGCCCTCCTTTACCGCGTGCCATTCTGTGCGCGACCGGCTAGTCAGGAACCGCTGCTTAGCCTTCTCTTTCATGCGGTATCGTGTGAGCGAAAAGTACCTCCCTGTTCGTGTCCGTACAATGCCGCTGCATCACAACATGCTTTAAGAATTATTTTATAAGAAATTTTAATTAAATGGAACCTCACTATCAAACGGTGGTCGTTTCATTTTTCCCCGTACGAGGTTTTTTGGGTTTTATTTTGCCCAGTCACCTCATAGGATGGCTTACAATAAGTAACTGTTTGGGTGTAGTTTGTTAGGGCCAAATCCCGCCTCAATTTCACAAACTTAATAAACTCTCTGCTCTGTTTATGTGACATGGCGAAATGCGAAAGATTTTTTTTATATTGCCTCCGTGATATTCTGCCAAGCATATCACACATATGAATATTCCTTTTAACATCTTTGTGCTGGTAATAAAAACGATATTAGCTACCAGGTACACAGCATCCTGTATGAGTTTTATATCTAAAGTAAATAGAGTTCTATTTACTTTAGATAGTAGTTTAATGCTTCTGAGTGTTCTTTGTACATTTAACATACTTGTCACGGCTTTGTCTTGGCTAACAATCAGTTTATGTAATCAGTTTATAGCAACGTGTAGCAATTATATTTTGCTACTTAAACGTTTTATAAAAAGTATGTCTGTCAACTTTGACTAAAGATGTGATCGGTTTCGAAAAAGAAAGACACTCTTTATTTTTATCGTCGAGAAGGGCGGAACCATTTGTTAAAATATGATAATCACATAGTATTTTTCTTTTCCGTCCGGGAACAGATATTTTCCTGAGAGGACGTCACGAATGCGAAATACTGAGGTTGCTAATTTGAATTAATAATTACATAAAAGGAGCTCTACTTGTTTTTTTAAACTGGGGTTTAATATGAAGATATGATGTCAGCATAATCTTCCACTATTGGATATGAGGAATGAAGAACAATTAGTCTGCTGCTTAGAGGATTGAAATATAATTATATAAAGAAAGGACCATCCAGGTTGCAGCAGGGAGTCTCGGACAACTACTCAGATAACACTACGTTCCTTCACTTTTTACTAACCCTGATTAAAACTGTATTGATTCTATTGTTTGTTCTTGTAATATCTTAATATTGTTCTTAATTGTGAATGTGGAGAAACCATGAATAAATAAATGCATTTAAAAGTCTAACTAAACCACCTTTACGCCCCAGAAGTCCTTTTATTTTAATCTTAACTGTAACAAACGGAATCGGAATACCTGTGATAAACTTGAAATTGGAATAGTAAAAAGTAGCGTAGTAGTAGTAGTTATGTTGTACTGCAGCGGAATTGGGCCGGCGCGATCGGGGAGGTACCCCCTGCTGACATGTTTGATGACGCGTTTCGTGTGAATGTGTGTATGAGTAGCCCACTGGACAGAAGGACGAAAGGAGGGAACCACATAGGTACAGTAGTTGTGTGGATGTTCATAATTGTCGGTAGTCGTGGAAGGTACTGATTTTCCGTTTGCTATAAAAAACGTACTTTTCTAGTATTACGTTAAAGTGACAGCTACCATAAAATTTTATTTAGTGAACCATGTTCCGCGTTGTGTCATCCGATATATATTTTAAAATGCAAATAGCAGGATTTTTTTGCACTCACTCCACTAAGCTTGTATAAAATTTTTCGTGTGGGAGAAATTAAGGCACTGAATTCATACTGTACTTGGGATAAATGCATAATATAATATAGGATAGATGTTTTGTGACGAATTGTGTTATAACGAACGAACGAAAGTGTTTTGTACGCTTTTGGCATAAAAGTTTAATGTGTTGATTAAATTTTAACGCCAAATGAAACGTTAAACCTAAGTCACGTATGCTATCTACTGTCGACAAAGCCTCGTCTTCGGCGGGGTGTACCTCACAATTTTATATTTAGATGCATTGAATGCTAATTGATTGTCCTTGCTCCAGGTACACACATTGTGTATACCATTTTAAAGTACATCGCAATCCGAACAATTATCTATATAAAAGAATGGCCTGGGGTCGCCAGGAAGCATAAGAACTCTCGTTTCTTAGTACATCTGGGAGGTTATTAATCATGTTTAAAAATTGAGAATTGGGTTAAAAATTAAAAATCATAGTAGGATATTGGAAGAAAGCAAAACTATTTCTATGAAATAATCGACTCAATCATAATGAGCTCTTCAAGTATATAAATATAATGTATTTAATTCACTGGACCATAAAAGAGGCCGAAGCGACGGAGCAATTACAAATAATATTTTTTACGCTTGAACGGAGTTACCGATAAAGCTCTTTGGCTTCCATCCAAAATGGTTTTTTTGGGTTGAATGTTGGAAGGACTTTAAAAGCTTTGATATGAATTTTTTAAATGTTAATGGCAAATATGGAACCACTTACCGTCTCCAGATAAACCGTTAACCGAATATAACTCTCATAAATATCATTTTACACTCATAAGGCATATTTTTTTTGTATAGTAAGTATATGCGAAACATTAAGCAGATAAGGACAATTATTATTATGCAAATCGTTGCCCTTTAACCTCCTCACCTCCAATGGACCACCGTTACCTAACAAATTACACGAAAAGCCCAGCATAGTTGTCGCTTGTCGACGGTATCATGTGAGTGAGAGGTAGCACCACAGCCGTGGCAGGCCAATTTAGCAGCAAGCGTGTCTGCGTGTCTATCCATGTATACAGTTTCTTTACGCAGGGGAATTAATTTACGAAATTCATATATAAATTCACATACATCCTACAACCAACGACGTCTGTAAGGAGGTATTTAAGCTTACTTCTACTAAATTCACATCAAAGTATTCGCTCAATAATAAATGAATCGACTGCAACATTGTAAGGCCGTAGTGACAGTTTAATGAACATTTGATTCAATCACGATTCACTTATTATGAGCTTCGAAATAGTGCTGCACACACATTACTATTATTGAAACTTTAGCTTTTTAAATTTTTTTAAATGCCTCATGGTCTAGTGTTAAGCATGTTCAACCACAGACGTGAGGTCCCAGGTAGAATCTCTGGTCAGCCCATACAAAAAGTGCTTTTAGGATTTTTCAAATTCTAACGACTGTCCGGAGTTAGGACGTCCGCCGTCTTCACCCCCGTGCCACGGAGAGTACGTTAAGCCGTCAGTCCTTCGTCTGCTTTCTCTCCGGTCGTGTCGGATTGCCATCCTATCGGAATAGGAGAATGAGGGAGTATAGAGTGTACTTGTGTCTGCGCAAACATATGTGCACTATAATATGTCCCGCGCAGATGGCTCTTCTCAATGGAAATAGTCGCTGTAGCCGAGATTCGGCTAGGACGACATCACTATATAATTATCTACTGTTATTGAAAATATTCCAATACTGCACGTCGATATTGAATTCTATTATTTACGCATAGCTGTGACGCGGAAATGATGATTCTCAATAATCATTTATCGGTTTCCTGCTTAAAAAAATATTATAATACCTGCTGATCCGATGAACTTCGTACCGATTACCAGTCAATGAGTGTTGTGTTACCTTTCTTCATACATTTTTTTGCAGTTTCGTCTCATCGAATGACGAGCTTATTAACAAGGTTACTGATGCTACATTTATCAATTGAATTGTTTAATTTAAGTTTTAAAATTCAGTTGGATAAGTTGTGGCTTCATCTTCGTTTGTTACACCGTGGATAGATTTCAATAAATACAGGGCACCTACGATTTCCCCACCATGGTTCAAGTCTTGTCGTGGTAGTGGGGCTTAGTAGCCTGGAGTGTACCCAGGTGTAGCTAAGTAAACCGAGCGGAATCTTTGCACCCCTCTTATAAGAAGAGGGGGCTAAATATCAGGAGGAGGAATGACTCTTGGTACCCCTCTTATAAGAATATTGTCGTACGTCTCAATCTCATAAACAACACACACCACTTGTAAAATTATTTTTGTTCTGTATCATCCATTTATCGAAGAATGCAGGATTAAGTCTTTAAACCGTGACGCTGCAACTAATATCACTCGAGTTACATGGGTGAAACCGCGGGGTGTTGTTTTTTTTTACTTTATGGAGGGCAAAATGCATTTGGTGCTTTTAAAAACTACACATGCCCATAGACTTCATTATTATGTGGATGTGTTTCATCTCTTTATCCCTCCAATGGGCTATCTATAACTTAAAACTGTAAACCCGGTGGTGTCGGCTATAACGCAATAAGAATCCTTAAACTTACTTTAAAGCTAGTAAATAAATAATGTTTTCATGTTTAAAGTGATGGTATACTTTCTTTTAAACCCTGTACGTGATAATACTATAAATCGACATTTGGGAGGATGC
This sequence comes from Eumaeus atala, assembly GCA_017140195.1. NCBI lineage: Eukaryota > Metazoa > Arthropoda > Insecta > Lepidoptera > Lycaenidae > Eumaeus > Eumaeus atala. The sequence goes on from JAFELO010001432.1 coordinate 177,642, forward strand.
AACGAGATGAGCGTATAACGAGATGAGTGAAAAAGGGTACATATGTAACGTACCAAACATTAAAAAGCTTGCGACTTGCTTAATCTTGTTGTGTAATGGAATCCGAGTGCGCTCGGATTTGATTGAGAAGAACGTCTGTACAATGGGCTGTGTCAGACGGAGACTTCTCGTTACAGCCACTTTACTTGTGAATATGGATTAGATTAAATCATTTTGATTCTTTAGGTTTCTTAAACTAACTTAATTGCTTTAAAGCCATGCAATTTATTTCTTATAAAAATCAAGAGCCCGTTCTGTCCATGAAGATACACAACCGTAAAACTATTAGTAATAGGTACTTTACTGCATTGCAACGGAATTGGGCCGGCTCGACCGGGGAGAAACCTCTCGCTCATATAATACTGCAGTAATGTGACAACGTCGGTGTTGCGTTTCGTACGGTTTGTGAGTAGCCGGTGGCCCATTGGAGGGGAAGAGGAAAGGAAGACAACACGTCAGAATAGTAATACTGAGGATGTTCATGGGCGTCCATAGGTCGGTATATAAAAAACTAAATTTTGGTTAAAAATTGATTTACAAATATAAAAGCAATAAATTTCAATTTCGGCCTCGTAAACATTACACGTTACCATGACGACAAATCAATTTATGACAGAACAGCGTCCATCGGCAGAGTATAGTTACCCGTATAAATAAATCGCTTTATAATATTCATATAGATAACAAAATAATAAAAATATAGAAGCACCTTCACGCCTGCTATCCCCGAAGCGGTAGGCAGAGGAGTGCTATTACATCCAATATGTTGACGTATATAAATTAATTATAGGTTTTATTTACTTAGGTATACACTGTAGCACTTACGTGCTAGTCACAAACTAGTCCAATAAAAATATATTGACGTGTATAAATTAGTTATAGGGTTTATTTACTTAGGTATTTACTGTGTTACTTACGTGCTAGTCGCCTGATATTCATTGACCTTATTTTATGTTAGAAGCTAGCAAAATCAACAAACTCTAAATAAAACCTACATCCTTACTGGATAGAATAACTATGGTGATGATAAACATATGTGTTTTATTTCGTGTAAGGGAGAAAGAACCAGTCAGAGCTGTTCTATTTGTTACCAATATATAACTACTAAACTATGCGATTAATCTTAAATAAGTCTATTCGAAGTGTCCTACATAAATAGCAAATCTCACAGTTTACGAAAACGTTTCCAAAGCAATAACTGAATAAACACTGATTTATAAATAAAATAAGGGGGCAGCATATTTACGCCTCAAAATTGCTATATAAATGATTTTCAAGGGAATAAATCGGACCAAACATTATCTTCTTCTATTACAGTCTAATCAGAGATTATCCTACCTCCTACTGAATTTAATAATAATTTAGGAAACTTTTTAGCTATTGCTCCAACAAAATTAGAGCACTATTACAAGATTAAATTAACTTCATCAATTGGATTTCAAATCTTATTGCGGTTTTTTTTTTTTTTCAGAGGGACCTATTACTGTTGGCGGAGCTGTTGCCCTCGCCCCTACAGTTCGTCGGGTCTACGGAAGACTTTTTGTCTTCAGGTTTCTTATTGCGGTGTTACTTTTTAAATAATATGTAAAAAATTTAAAACAACTAAATTGAACATTCTTACTCTACTCTCAATGTTATGTTGAAACACGACATTAGAAATCATGTATATGCAAGCATGGTTCGTTTGGATGTGACAGAAGCTGGCAGACCTACCATTGCCTTGGCTACTACAAGCATAGGTAGTTTTATTGATGGATTAAGTAAATTTAGTTTATTTTTAACACTTTAGTGTAAATATTTTTGAAGCCGGTTGGGCGTTTTTTATTTTCTTAATGAATCACTGTATTAAATTCAAGATGCACTTGAACCAGACTTTTATGACATACGTCCAAGATACTGTAAAACATGAGCCCTCAAGGACAAATTACTAAACAGAACCATAAGCTTACCAGCAAAAGCTTTATCGAGACGGCTTTGATGTAATAATGAGTAAAAGATCCGAATAAGCGCACACCCATTGACGGCTCTGGAAATCTTCAGAATCTTCTGTTGCCTAATACACTATTGACAGGAAACAACTTTTAGGTAAAAGCGAATATGAATGGCTCATTTGTTTATTAAGTGTACATAATAAAATTTAAATCTGCAATGAAATAAGGTAACTAAAGTCTTATGCAAGTTTATGTGGTCATCATGATCAGCTTCTATTGCTGAACTCCTTAATTGAGATGTCCTTCAAAAGATCTTCATACTATCTCAAGGCCAACATTTGGTCTAGTTTTAGTAGTAGCTCTGCCTTTTTTCGTCATAAATTCAATGTGAAATGCAAAAGTGAGCATTGTTTGCCGGCTTGTATTCGATTAAATCTTACATTACTGCGCTTTTCACGTGAGCAGAGTACCTATAAAAGCAATACATTTAGTTGTTGTTTTTTCCAAAAAGCATATAATGTTTGTCATTAGTCTACTTTTGTTTACTGATCGACATACATTTTTTACCATAACCCATTTTTTTATTTTTACATAATATTGAATAGCCAACATTATTTCTCGTCTGCCATTCATTTTAAACAGATCCACTATGGCAAATGAAATTAATGTTGGATATATTAATAAGTATCAGATTTACAACTTACTGCTACTTATGACTAATATAAAAAATTCTCGAAATATATAAATTGGAAGTTGTCGACATTCGAGTGTTTTATTTATACTTGAGACACAACTCTGTCAAGTAATGAAGTTTCGCTAAATTTTCTTTTTAAAGTACCTCTGTTTTATCTCGTAGACCGTCGAGTCGAATTAACGTTCTAGGACTACAAATTGTAACTTGTAGCACGTAAAACGACAAAATCTATATCCGAAAACAAGGCACGTTCTTTGACAGACGTATTCAAATACTGTATAATATCGATAAACAGAGTAGTTAAATAAGGGAACTTCAGAGACATTCATAGGACATAAACAGCTTCATATGGCTCAATAAGTTTTTATTGTCACCCTACTGTGTCAGAAGGAAGGCAATGTTTTGTAACGTGTGTATACCGCATATATATTAGGTATGTGTATATTAAATTGATTGAATTGTTTATTGAAAGAGGCCTATGTTCGGCAGTAGACCGATTAGGGCTGATAATGAAGATGAAGATGATGCGAATATTTCTCTGTTTCTTGTTACAGTTGTGGTGTTTGATGGTATTTAACGAACGAGTTCGTGTTAAAATCCACTAATGTCATTATGACGCGGATGGCACTAAGTGTTTTTCAATTTAACTCCAATTTACTGCGAAAACGTTGCCGACTGCTCCTTTGCTTCCTTTACGATAGTAAAAAAAAGATATGTGTTGGACTCTATGGGAATTAGGACTTTACATGATTCTATTCTTTACCAGATTCTTTACCGGATTCTATTAGAATTAGAACTTTTGCAGATTCTATTGGTATTGCTCAACTCCTATTACAATTATAACTTTTTCACATTATATTAGAATTAGAACTTAGGAACAAAGGAGAAAAATCGAACCATATTACTTCGACTCTGTCCGTCCCTCTGTCCGTCTGTCTATCATCTCATAAACCATGATAGCTAGACGCTATAATTACAAATACAAAAAACATGGTAGTGGCATGAGGCACTGCAATCGCATTGGGCCGGCGCGACTGAGGCGCACCTCGCTCATGTGAGATGGTATGGTACTATGTCATGCCGCCGTAAAGTGACAGCTGTTCTATGTTTCGTGGGGCTGATGTGTGGGTGATATTTACCCAATTAAGGAAGTACCCATACAACAAAAGTAGTGTTTGCTGGATCTTTATAGATGATTGTAGGGAACCCAGCGAGGGTCCCACTCGTCCAACCAAACAACAACGACAAAGTTCGTTTGTTTATCTTTTTTATAATATAATTATATTATTTTAAAGTTATGTTTATCTTTTGTAGAATTATCAAATTTTATGGTCGTTTAATTCTCGTATGTTACTTATTTAAATGGTCGAGTACACCGTTTTATATTATTTTATTAATGTATAAGTCTAACGAAATGCATTTAAACGTAAAATTTAATTAGATGTTGACAATGTATTATATATATAGATATATATATTTATATTATATAGCCTAGGTCATGGATGTTTATACATGTATTATATATATATTTATATATTAAAAATCTTAAATATACAATTTCTTAAGTTTATAACAATATGAAATGAAATATTTATCCGTTGATCAGTACCTGTAACAGGTCCTTACGGTACTTACCACAGGACTAGGCTGACATCCCCGCCATGGTTCAGGCCTCGTCGTGGCGATTTGGCTTGGTAGCCTGGGGAGAACCCAGGCGAAGCCAATTGAAGCAAGGGGGTCTTTGTCCCCCTCTTATAAGAAGAGGGGTTTTAAAGATAAGGAGGAGGAATCGCTCTCGGTACCCCTCTTATAAGAAGAGAGGACCTAAGAGCAACAGGAGGTGGCGCTATTGCACATGGGGTAAGGGGCGAGGATGGGATCCTCACCCTCTCGCGCTGTCCCAAAGTCGGTGGGGTTGTCCTGTAGTGCAGGGCAACCCCATCTGTGGAGGTGGAGTTGTTCCCTTAAGGGGCCGACTAGCCGTCGATGTGCCCTGATGATTGTTGTTCCGGGGCACCTCGTCAAGGGCGGCACTGATGGCACTCGCGGTGGTTTTTGTGGGTACTTGGCACTATCATGTGCCGCGAGTCCCACACACCACTGGACCACACCCAGGGCCTGTGAAGGCGCGTAAATGCGTTTCCGCGGGTCAAGAAAAAAAAAGGACTAGGCTACGTACGATTAGTTCACAGATATTATTATACTATTATTATAAAACTATAAAAAAATTGCTTGATTTTATTAGTGTACTTTACGTGCTACATAAAAATATTTATAGACACGTGATAATATAATAAACTTATGGCAAAATATTATTATACAATAAAAAACAACATATGTTCACGCCACGTACCTGATGGGAACAAATAATATAAGAGGTATAATAGCGATGGAAAGTTTCTATGAAATAATGTAAAATTACTACAGGATAAAGTTTGCTATCTTCCGTAACCCTAACCGCCCCCGTCGGGTCCACAGACTGGACAAAAATATTATACGAATCGCAAAAATCTGCATTCACAGTGATGCTACTGTACTCGGCTTACAAACTGTCCTCTATGATGTAATAGGTAGCGCCATGCTGCATTGCAGCTAACTTGGACCGACATGGCCGTGAATTGATTGCCCTTTTGTGATTTTTGCTAGCGTTTTTCACTTCCTCTAAGTGTTGGTGTCTTAAGTTTACGCAAATGTTACAATTAAATTATTTTTAAGGATTTTATTGCGGTTTATATAATTATTTAAGTAGCCCGACATTTCAGAAGCTTTACAGCAATAATGGTCGTGGGCGGACTGCGGTGACAGATGTCATGATGTCACACATTATTAAAAGTAAATGAAGAATTATAATTATTTTGTAGTTTGTATTATCATGATTATTATATGTATTTATTAGCTGTGACCTTCACTGTTGTTCTTCATTGAATGAAACTAATGCGTATCTTATTTAGGTACCAAACTATTCTGGTTTTATGTCAAATATACTATTGTGGATTGCTGCATTCTTTTCGTAATACTTAAAAAGATGCATGCAATGGCTGGCCGCTGCATGTACAGCAATTACGGACCAAGCGAACAGTGGCGACTCAGTTAGGATACTTAATTACATACAATTGGCTTATTGTGGAGCATTTGACCTGGTCTAGTTCTTATTTAGAGTATAAAGGCACAAACGCTTTGTTGGGCTCTATTAAAAACTAATGATGGCAACAGACTATCTAGTTGTTATGAAAGTGTGTTCTTCCCCCCCCCCCACTTAAATCGGCCTGAGGAAAGTTACAACCTCTTAAAATTTCACACTAAACAATAAACGTGGTTAAGAATGATTATTTCTGAGTTAACAAAGGGCCTGCAGTTCATTCTTTGTTTTCACTTTAAATTTGCATAAGATTGAGAAATACGAATACATATTTATTGTGGTCATATTTTGAGCCTAACAAAAATACAATATAAGTTACGATAAAACTGTATACGTATTACCGACTTATTGATAATAATACAAATATAATAAACATTTCATTAAAGAAATAACAAAACATAACACCATTTATTCTTTACTAGCTTTAACTGACATAAACATTTAATCCGGAACGATAAAAAGTTACCTTAGAACCACATTTCCGTTGTGTTCTTACATGATGACGTATAAAATGAATGTACGGTACAAGGCTTATCATATAAAGCAGTATCAGGATTGCAGCTCAACTTGGCCGGCATGAACAGGGAGGTACGTCTAGCTCATATCCTGCGAAGTGGTCCATTGGAAGAGAAGATGGAACGAATTTGACAGTGACGCATTGCCTATATGTTGACTAAAATTGTTTTGCCGCCTTTTTCTATGTGATGAAAAAATTTGATCAAAATTTCTTATTTAATTCTTATCGTTCATTAAAACGTTTTGTCTTAATAAAAATTTAGAGACCAGAGGTCGTCAAAATGAATAAAAAATGCGCAATAAACTTTATTATTCTAATATCTCTATAAAAAATGCCAATATTGGTGTTTATTGTGGCTGGAAGCTGGCTGGAGGTACGATGAGAGCAATTAGTAACGCAATGACTAAATTATTTGTGAAACGGTAGGCTTTATCGCGATCGCTTGAAGAGAAAGGCTTATTTAATATTCGTTTGTTAATCTTGGTTATGTATACAGGCAATGAATAATATTCTCTCGTCACTGATTAACTATTTTACTAACTGCCAGACAACGCTCACACTACAAGAAATTTGGTACATGTATTCCAATCATGCTTTAAATGAGCACTAATAAATTATTTTTTTGAAATTCAATTCCTAAAAAAGGGAGGTAAAATTTATAAGAGTAGATTTGTACAGTGTTACGCGGGGGAAACCGCAGGCAGGAAACTTTCTTCTTTCTAAAAGCTTATTCAATATTATTATTATTTATAAATGAAGTAAAAAATAGCCAGCAGAGTCTCGTAAGTACAACTGCCGCCCATGGTAATCCACCAAACCAGAGCATAATAATAACAGTCGACTCCTAGCCGCATTTAGTCCACGATGACACGGCATTCCGACACGACTGGAGAGACACAGGCGCTGGACTGACGGGTTTACAGCTTCGAGCCGCATGGGTTGCTGCTTATACTTTTGTTGAAAACATTTCAGCAAAATTTTCAATTCGTACCGGGACTAGAAACCGGGACCTTGTGATTTGCAGTTGAACATCCAAACCACTAGACCACAAAACAGGAAATATCATGTAGGCAAAAGATACCTTCTCGAACGCCGATTCACTTTCCAATGTACGTTGTTTCAATTTAATCAACAACACAGCGAAGAGGCAAATCTTACAATTGGCCATGGTGTCAATAAATATTGGTTGATTAGAAAAATCTCAATTACTATTTCCCTGCCTATTCAATGAAATTCTAATGCGCTATATTGAACTCCCTCCAAATTAATTTATACAGTAAATTCAGAATATTACGCGTATCATAAAATTAAGCCAAGCCTAAAAAAAGTTAAAGCTAATGAAATTACATGAATCCCAAATAAATCAGCTAAAGCTTATGTGTTATTGTTCAGTCATAAGCGAAAGCTCAATATAGATTTTATTTTATATGTTTCCTTTGATTTACATTGTATTGTTTCTCCCAATGATGTCATAGCTTATAGTTTTCCTCGATAAACGGACCTTAGAAGATTTTTTTAGTTCTGGCCAGTAGTTCCAGAGATTAGCGCGTTCAAATATACAAAAAAGCAAATAAAGTCTTCAGCTTCATATTATTTTTATATAGGGTGAGGATCCCATGCTCGCCCCTTACCCCATGTGCAATAGCGCCACCTCCTGTTGCTCTTAGGTCCCCTCTTCTTATAAGAGGGGTACCGAGAGCAATTGACTGTGCTCGCCCGCCTTTGTTGTGTCCGACGCTATTGTCCGCACCGCGGTGGGTGACTAACCACTCTGAAGAGAAGTTTTTCAAGTTTCGGTGCAGATCACCGCCAACTGAACCGCCTGGCGACCGTGAGGGCGCCGAAGTGTTCACGCGCAGACTGCCCACCTTGAAGATAAGCAGGTGAAGAATCCACACTCCAGTGCAGGCCCTCGAGCCCTGCACGGGGACCATGTCCCCAATCTTATCGCCACCATCAAGCCCGAGGAGGCGAAGAAGCTGCAGCAGTTCCGTGGAGTCGTCGAGCAGCGACGAGATGGAGCTGGACAGCGCTTCGCAGTCCTCGACCACATCGGAAGCGGCAGTCGACGATAGCGACTGCATAGCGGAGTCGGCGGAGGAGACGTCGCTGAACCCGTAGACACGTGAGGAGACGAGGGTCCCTCACAAGAGACCAAGGGAGCAGGAGGTAAGT
>JAFELO010001433.1:4750-27171 GCA_017140195.1 Eumaeus atala
TAGGTTGGCCTTATAAGTATAACAAATAAAACTACAATGAAACGAAATATTACTTACGTACATAGTAAACTTTGTGGGTATCATTATTTTCGGAAAACACGGGTACCGCGTCATAACTATATAAACTCAAAATGGCCGAAGGTGAAAGACCCCGGGCGTGACAGCTGCACTGACAACTAGCGGTGGCACGATCTACGTAACTTTTGTTAGGTAATTATTATTAGGTCAAACTTTAGGTATCTAATCTTGTGTCTATTGGGAATCAGTCTCGAGTACTGAATTCTCTCGAGTCTCACAAGCCAGAGTAAATCTGAAAAATACCAACAGAAAATATTACTCACCTTAGTCTTTAGGAACGCTAGGTCTCTAACCGGCACGTTTCTTTTGCTGACCTTCAGTTCTGTCTGCAGCACCTCCATTGTGCAGAGGTCCTGGAAGCCCTGTTCCTCCAGCGCCCTGCAGGTCCTCTGCACCTGCTCGATGCATGGCGAGAAGGAGCAGAACCGACCACCTGGGGAAGGAGACCATGAATACATATAAAATGGCGGCTATTTATACATGGAAGACTTAAAGAGTTTTTTTGGAAGACTATTAAAGTAATGATTTTTAGTCTCTTTGTTAGCACATTTGTGCTAGTCTCAGGAACAGATTGATCATTTCGAATGCGGTTTTCACGGATGTGTTTTAACAAATTTATTTATCCCTGTCCAGTGGCTGATCTAGACGTGGGTTTAAAAAATGAGTCTTCCTTTGGTGAGTAGTGAAAGATAGTGCCATGCTACATTACAAAAGCAAATCATCGGAATACGCCTGTGAGTGGGCAAACAAAGGCTCCGGCTGCTCGTTTCTCTTTATAAAACAAAAAGGCTCTCGAAAAGCTTATAAATGATAAAATTTATTCTTGTCATAATAAAGTAAAACCCATTCGCCACTGATTAGGTCTAAAACCATCAATAAAGGTACTATAACAAAATGTTCCTAACTTTGGTTAGGTGTCAGTTTGAAAAACCTGTATCTAATGCAATCTTAACCTCACCTGGTATACAAAATATTGAAAAGAAAAGATTAAATAAGATACTCCCGGGATAAAACAGGCTTTTTGTTTGATGACATCGCCACAAGATGGCGTCCCTATCCATAGATACCATAGACAACATCTGTGCGCTTCAACATGACGTCTCGATACCGTTTTTGGATTTTTACAAGTTGTCCAAAATCTTTCATGTGCCGCTACTCCTTATCCGCCATCTTATCTACCAATAAGGACAGCGAACGTCACTCACTATGCCAATCTAAGTCGCTGGGCCGGCCGGCCACCGCAGGGGGCTATTTTCAAATTGTTTCCATTTTTAAAGGGGCTGATTGACAGTTGAGGTATGCTGTAATGATGATAATGATAATATGTTTACCCGAGACCACGCTTTGTTAGAACCGATATCGTGTGAAGCGTTTAAACTTTAGAGTTTCGTAATAGTTTAACTATACTCAATTTATTGTTCAATTTTTACTCTTAGCATCAATCACGCATCTAGAAATAGATTTATGTACAATTAAACTATTGTATACTAGCAGCGCCCCGGAATTCCACCGAAACATGGTAAAATGTAATATAATGAATGACTGAGTGACAGACAACGCACAGTCGAAACTACTGTACATACAAACTTGTACTTTGGCACATAGGATATCTCAATAAGGGGTGTAGTTTATAATATACAATTTTACCTTCTTACGCGGATGAAACCACGGGGCGCTGTTATAATATATATTCATTCACTGCGTCATTCACTCAGTCACTTACTTTCTCATCGCAAAATCTCAGAATCAGAGATCTAAATCTATGTCGATGCCCACTAAAACGGGATTTTACAACTACCGACTTCTAATGACTAACGACGTCCATGAACATCCACATTACTACTATGCCGGAGCGTTGCCCTCCAACCGCACGAAACTCGACGCTGAAGAGATTTTACGGCGGCGTTATGTGAGCGAGAGGTACCTCCCCGGTCGTGCCGGCCCAATTCCGTTGCACAGGAGGATGTAGTGTCATGCACTATGCATGGCACTACCTCTTCCTTTTCGTTTTTGGGGTTGGAGTACACGGATAAAAACGGTGAGGGCTGCTACATAGCCTCGTTCAATAATAAAGCTAGTATATTCTAAATAACATATACATTTCCATTGACTCGTACTTTGAAGCTTAACATAGATGCTCCATTCTAAATAATAGCAGGGAATATTATAAACAACCGTCGATCATCTTCTTAAATCGCATGGCATGCTTGGAGGTTATAATAAGCGAGGTAGAGCCATAGAGCTGCTCGCATCGAGGTAATGAAGGCATTATATAGGCACACTCATGCGCCGAGGTGGCGAAATATGTAACTTAATGCACCTGGAGTCACGGAGAGTACGCCTCTAGCTAAATCAATAGTTAAATCACTGCGAGTGCACTTGTAAGCGAAGTATCGTCTGTCTTTATCGTCTTGTATTGAGAATGGTTATCACGCGTGTTAAAAAAGAAAGCAGCATTTACGCTGTTTTTTTTAGACCCCCTTCACTACGTTCTTTAGAACAGACACTTTCTTTCTGATATATATGCTAAATAACATTCAATTGAAAATCACAAATCTCGATTCCTTCAAATATATTTTAACACCAGTGTCATTCGTGTTATCATGACGAGTACACCGATATCAGCCAGGACGAACCGAGTCTTAATAGCGAATATAGAAATGCACATGCATACGTTCGATAAACATTATCCCCTATCTTTTTTTTTATAGTATAGGGGGTAAACGAGGACTAGCCTTTTGATGACTATCGACAGCCATGGACATCTGCACTACTGTCATGCAGATACGTTATACCCTTTCCTTATCCCCTCCAATTTCATAAAACATGATAATTATTGTTCGTTCCGAAATGTTAAATCCTACATAGGAATGAGGGAATCCTATATAGGAAAGAGGAATAGACTTTTACTCTGGTGAACCCCCTATCCTATTCCGTCTATCTATTCATGTTATAAAACAAAGTTAAAAAAAACTGTCTGTCTGTATGTGTATAGATTTTTTCAAAAATACACTAAACGGATTTTCATGGTTATTAACCCATGCATAGGTCGATTCCCAAGGAAGGTCTTAGTGCATAATTTTTAAGGTAACAATTTAATCACGGACGAAGCCGGGGATACGCCCGCTATTTTATACATAATACTATAAAAAAAGAAATAGGACCATCGTCACGTTCGTCCCAGGCTTATCCCGTTTCTATATCAGATGATATCGGGGTTGGCTGCCTAGTCTAGCGGATTAGACGAGGGCGCCAGTTTTTACACAGAGCGACTGTAAACAACCTGTGTAACACACAAGGCAGACCAGGCTAATGCCAAATTAGATCGAATTCGAATACACGAGTCTCGGTGTCCTCACAATGTTTTCCTTCTCTCTCCGTAAAGACACTCAGAGAATGTACTAAAGTTTGAAAAACTCACTCAAAGTCAACATGACCGGGATCGAATCTGGACCACCCGACAGGAAGTCCAAAGTGCTAACCACCACTGAGGCTCACGTACTGCCCTGAAGTAAGAGCTACGCACTCCGGTTCAGGTGGACTAACTTGGGACTGAAGTATCACAAAACATCTGCTAAAGTAAAATGCGTTAGCAAGGAGATCCTTTTTTTTCTGAGGGACCTACTACTGATTGGCGGCGCTTGTCCAGTCTTAACAGTTCGAATGACTTGATACGTGTTATCAAGAAAGTCATATTAGGTGGTTTTTTGGACAAAATAGAAATTTAAAACACCGGATAAACCATTCCACTTCTTGACAAGAATCTTAGACGAATGTCATGAATTCACAAATGTTGTTTTTTGCGAGACGTGCTATCGTTCTAGCCTTGACTGCTGAATTGCGAGTTTCTCTCTAATTACTTCGATTGCTCGAAATATCTAGATTAAAAACGTTTGAACCAGTAAGGGATGGTTAGGTTATGTTGTACGAATTTTGTCAGAGGATTGAGCCGGACGACTCCCCTGCGGCAATAGTCAGGGTCCCAAGGGCCCAGCCTGTCGCCGTGGTGAGTTGTACCAGTATATCCTTGGCGCCACAAACTGCAATCATAGTAACAAAATAGACGATAATAGCATTGATATATTTGCTGATCAAAACTGAAAACTTTAGTGCCTTGTCTAAAGGAAATGTAGTTAAGTAGGTATATATGAAATTCTCTAATCTCAAGAGTGATAATGCAGCCAGACAAATAGGTATAAACCTAGATGTATGAACAATAGCTGTTAGTCATCCTCGTCTTAGTTCAGGTCAGGACACAGGAATGCCGGCTAATTGACAGCACTGAGGACGTCGGGCCGCCCCGACGCGAGCACACGTACCACTGACGCACGAGTAACCGAATGTGATCTGCCCAAAATATTCGAGAACGTTCCGACACCGATGTCTATTGAGATACGAGGTCAAATTTGTTACGTACGGGTAGCTCAAATGACCACAAACAGCGAAATTGTTATTAGATATTAATGCCTATCACCGTCTACAAAAAAAAAATGTCGGTTCAAAAGTTTCTAGGTTTATGTTGGCAGAAAATAACTTCTATATAAAATTTAATACATTTCCATACGATCAATTGAGTCCAGAAAATATCACTATTGCATTTTTTGTCTTGTTGCCCATATGTGCGTTCGTGCGCGCATCCTTCATAATCCACTGAATGAAACTTAATTCAATTTTCATAGTTGTTTTGCCAGGAGTATTTAATTTTAATTAGCCCCGTAAGTTCTGATGAGACTTTGAAATTATACAGGTGTCAAAACTAGTTTGTATGGGACAAACGAGCAGTCACGATTTCGCAGATACATTGCCAGCTATTTGGAGGTTAGTAAGCTATTTTGTTACGGAAGTCAGTTGATATTATACAGAAGTAGTATGTGAGAGACAATTGCCGTTGTAGCGCAGTGTAGTGGACTTTGGGAGAGCAAAACGGTAACGGTGGAATTTTGAATTTTGGCGCGAAGTCCCACAGTGAAACTCATATGCAGGTAAAGCGGCATATAACAATGACATTTCAGATTTATCCGACTAGATAACTACTACTACGACTAGGTAGTAAGGGATCAACGTAGATTGGGTTCACAGTTTCGATACAAAATTGTCAATCTCAACATACAGACCGCTCATGCTGCTCGTTCGCAGTCGCTGCTAAATTGCAGTCGGCGAGCGGTCGTTATTCTACTGTACTGCATGCAGTAAGTAGCAGCTCGCCCCGCCTTACACGATCCTGAAGCGGTCCGTTCCGACCGCTCACCAATTCGTCAGATTATGACTTTTAAAACGTTCCTTCATTTATACACTTTCAGTCGCTTCATAATAGCAGTCGAGAAGGCTGGTCATGACGTCACAACAACCGCTAGAAGCATTCGGAATGCAGTCAATTTCAACTGCAGCACAACCGATTCATTGCTGTTGGTTTCAACTGCTTTTAGCATACCATCCATAGCGGCCATAAGAAACACAATCCTCTTAGTCTTTCCAAACAAAAATAATCACAGTCAGAATTGCTCCTGTAACATTTATAACGTCTGTGTTTGTATTCTTCTGAAACTCTTTCTACGTTTTTTATGTCAGCGAATTAACGCTGTTGCAGTTTCTTTAGCGAAATGAAATAAATAAAATAAAAATTGGCGCCTCGCGCGAATATGCGTACACCTATGCCAAACTACACCTCATTGGTTGTAACAGCTTATAAACAGATTAGCTTATAGACAGGTATTTTTGAAAACAATTTTAAAGCGTTACACTTTATTTCTCTTTCAATATGAAAACGGAAATGAATATTCAAAGCGTTCAAAACACTCTATTCGGTTGCCACACAAGTCCCTGGAAAGAACAAGATATAGGGTTGGCACTTTCATATTTCGGTTCCACATTTAACTAAATTACAATACTTTCTATATGAATACGTAATAACCATTGTTGCTATAGGTTAAGAGCTGACGATATTAAGTCACAATAGGCGATGCTCTCGATTGATAAGCCGCCAACAATTAAATAAGGTTATATGAGAACGAAAGTATTGGGCGGCGTATAGGATATCTTACGACACAACTGGCATAATCTACGAATTTGCTCTTTAGAAAGTAAACGAAAATCGTATTAAAGATATAATCATTATTAAATTATAATATTATAACTAAAGTCTCCGATATCACACGAAGAATAAGCTCACTGAAGGGGCAACGGTCTGGTCATAGACTCAGAAGATCAGATGTCGGATGGGCCACTGAGGTTCTGGAGTGGAGGCCGTGTTTAGGAAAACGAACTGTTGCTCGACCGTTAACCAGGTGGGAAGACGATTTCCGTATAGTAGCTGGTCCGGGATGGATACCTGAAGCGGGAGATCGGCCGTATTGGCGTTCATTGAAAGAAGCCTATGTCCAGCAGGGGACCGATAAGGGCTGATAATGATGATGATGATAATTTCCAGCTGACACCGGCAAACGTTGTTTTGTCGGGTCGGGTGAACAACCCCTATCACGTAGGAGTATGAAAATATAGATAGTAGCCGATTGTCAGACCTACTGAATAAAATTTATATATATACATAAAATTTGGTAAAAATCGGTAAAGCCGTTTCGGAGGAGTAAGGTAACTAGCACTGTGACACGAGAATTTTATGCATAAGATATAACATAATCAATTTTATGCATAAGATATAACATAATCAATTTTATGCATAAGATATAACATAATCAATTTAATATTCAGAATTAAAGAAAAAGCTTTGTCACAGTTTTCTAAAGTTCCGTGTCTCAAAAGTAATAATTCTAAATATTATAGGACCGTATTGTGGTCAGTGGGTGTGTATGTCCCGGACCTGAACCTCCCGGTCATGATCGTCAGGTCAGCGCCTGCCACTTTATGTACCTCGCGCGAGCTGCCCCCGACGTCAGACTCGGGGGAGCAGGGACGTCCCGGTCCTTCTTGCCACGATAATAATATATAAATTATCTGATAAAAATACTCCCATATCGGGATGCATCTCTCCCATCTGCGGAAGAATCCCCCCCCCCTCTGCAATACAGGAAGGGTGGAAGTACTTGCGACACGTTGAAGTTCATGCCAAATATTAGTATTTGCAATTCCCTAAACTATAAAAAAATATACATGAATTGTCGTTCGTACACACACTTAAGTAATTGTGTTGCGTGATCCTTCCCGTTGACGCGCATTCATCAAAATATAAATTTGGCAAGAAGTAAGAACTTACAGCACAAATAAACTATTAAATTTGAAAATTGTTAAATTATAATTTCCTACATCCCTAAAAATATGAAAACAAAAACATAAAAACCATACAAATTCTACCATTATCTAACATTTCATATAAAATAAGTGGAGGCACACGCAAATATAAGTTTGCCAACTTAGATGTCATGCTCATATCACTCGTTGGTACAGAACTCCGTGTGCTGGTCCGACTTGTGCTTGGCCAATGTTTTTATAAACAACTAATATTTTAAGGAAATCTACTAATTTGAAATATTATACAACAATGGACCCAAAGAAAGTCTGTTTGTTGTCTGAATGGATTGTCTCAAAACCTACTGAACGGATGCGATGATCATGCGTTTGTCACTACAGGATAGAGCGATTCCCAAGGAAGTTAAGTTTAAGTGTAAAATTTGATTGTCATTCATGAGTGAACCCGGTCGGATTGCTAGTTAAACATAAATCAGTGTCACAGAAACGGCATAGGGTTGTGCCTACGTTATAACTTTCACATTAGAACCTTGTAGGCACTCGGCACATAGAGTGCACACAATGTGATACCTACAGCTCCGAGCCACATCCTTGTTGAGATGATTTTGTAATATATCGTAACATTGCAACCAAAGTGCCACTTAGGATGAATAGGGCGGGCGTAAACTTTATCGATACCAAAATTGTAGTAAAAAATAAGAATTACATATTTTCTCATCATGATAATGATCATAATGCCCCGATCTCACAAAAGCTTTAGAAGACCACGGTAAGTGCGGTAAATGATAATAATAATAAATATAATGAATTTCTAGCTTAATTTCGTAAAGGATTGTCATCGTCAACTTTTTGTTCCGAATATTATTAGAAATTGAAACATGCTAATAACATTTTCCTGTTTGACTCGAACCACGGAACTTGGATTGACATCTGAAAATGTTAACCACTAGACCACTAAACGGTAGCTGATTAACTAGTTAACCGAACGCCAAAATTATAGAAATTGGATTCTACTGGGACTGCAAGAAACTTGAATATAGATAGCCACAGGCTTCTTCCCTTCTCTATCTATGACCAGATTGATGCTCAGCGGAGTCTCAGTAATAGAACCGAGTTTCCACCCTTTGGGCACCGAAGTGTAGCCAACATGTTACATATCATCTAATCATCATAGAATTATCCTGAAATATTTCTTTTAGGGTATAGGGGAGCAAAGTAGAAATCGAAGCCATCTAACGACTACTGATGCCCATGAACATCCGTATAATTACACTGCCGATGCGTTGCTCTCCTTTTCTACCCCTCAATGAGCCAATAACAATAATTCTTCAATACTATTTTCAGTTGTCCTAATATAAAAACTTTCTCTATAAATAGGGGGAAAACGAGCGAGAGATTAGGGACTAACGCCGTAAATAACTCTCTTACGCAAGTCTTATAGACTCGTTGCTGGCCTTTAAGGAATAAGTAAGCAGATCACTCATACAGTAGTAAGTAAGATTTTTAAGCACGTCACTAATCTCCAAGCTGCCCAATATCACAACAGACGCAAGTCCCGACACTAACAATAGTGGACAATCTAGTGATGTATTAGCTGAGATAAACTGGCAGTGAAATCACACATCGAGCCCTGCATACGCGACTTAATGAGGCCGGCGCGTGCGCAGCATTGTTCTTTAGATGATCCGATTAAAATAATAATTATATCGATACCCGTCGTAAGAACGTGTAAATCGTTTGTGTAATCGAATATCGAAATGGTAATCCTTTATATTAGTGACAGGCTTATGAATAAAATTGATGCATTGCGTACGTACCTAATACAGGAAATTAAGATTTTTGTCATCGATCATATATCACCGAATGATGGATGTGCATCACTAGCGAAGTGACATAGCCAGATGTGGGACTAACAAGGAGTTGCCATCATCAATTGCTTTGCGTGGAGAATTTGACAAAAATTGTAAAGTGTCTCGGTTACATTTTATTACGCTAGGCGAAACTCACAATACCTTGCCGGGTCAGACAGCCACCCAGCTAAGTCAAGGCCCAGTGGCAGGCGCGTGAAGGCACTTTCCATGCGAAAAAAAGGAGGCATTCCATGCGAAAAAAATGGAAAACTTATTGTTCAAGCATCATCTAGCACTGACTAAGACAGACCGGTTTTTATGTCCGGAGAAGACACAGCTTATAGTAAACGACGAAATATGCTGGAGGCGTTTGTTCGCTTCGTGCACGAGATATGAGACCTTTCTATGGGATAGTAGGCAAACGAGCAGTTGATCCACGTGAGGTCAATGTTCCCCAAAGCCGACTGACATACGCAACATCGCCTATTTACAAAGTCACGACAACAGTGTAGTTGTTTCATTTATGTTGTTGTTAGTGAAGACTTTAGATCACTATTTCTTCCTCTTACACACAGAGGGAGTGCCATGTTGCACGGCCGTAATGGCCCGGTATACCTCGCCCCTCTCGCTCACACACCTAGACACCTTAGAGTTACATAATATGTCGTCTCGTCCGGTTTGTGAGTTTCCAATCCAATTGGAAAGGTTCGGAAATGTCGGGAAAAGTAATGAGATTCAGTGACAAAATGTACCACGATATGTATCGCTTAAGTGACTATATATGATGTTCGCGTGAACTTACTAAAAGTCGTTGACGTGTTGACAATGATTACATAGGTTTTTGTCCTCGGAGTCGAAATTTCAGCAGCCATCTCTATAGGGGCTAGACATATGCGCAGGCGTATTCGCACTCCCTATTTCCTCATACTTCTATTGCGATAGGACAGTAGTCTGACACAACTGGACAGAATCAGTTGTAACACCGACGGCTTAACGTGCTCTCCGAGGTACGGGGGTGTAGCACCGCCAACTTCCTAACTACAGGGCGTTATAAGAAATTCAAAATTCCGAATGCCATTTCTTGTTTGGTCTGACCCGGCATTCTAACCCGGGACCTCACGTCTGCGACTGCATGGTTACCACTGCACGGCACTACGTAGGCTATTGTATACGCCAGCACAATCCCGCACGATTGTTTACATTGCACATGCACAGAACATGCGCAGTTCACCCGCGGTATTTTATTGTGCTGTAATAGTAATGTTACAGTTGCGCCCGCGGCGGAGGCGGGCTGCGCTCATGCGGCCACCTCGGAGAAGACGCCCCGTGCCCTATGCAGGAGCAGCGGTTCTTAAACTTTTACGGTATTTTTATGTTTTGGTAGAACGAGCAATTGCCAAAAGGCGACTGTCGACGCTCATATATATCCGCATTACTGTCTTGCAGACGTACTGCCCACTTTCCGCTGTCCCTTACAATTGTCACGGCAGCTTTTCGGGACTATCGACCACCTGATGACAACCGCACATACACATCAGTATAAGTGTTATGCAAACGTGTTTCCCTCTTCCCCTCCATTGGGCAAATTGAACTTTGAAACTACACGCGACAGCGCAGGTGTCAGTTTACAATGGTATCGTGAGAGTGAACGGTACTTCATAGGTCATGCAGGCCTAATTCGGCTGCAATGTAGCACTACTTTTTTTTTTTTAAGTAATATATTCGTTTGGTAGTCGGAGCTTTTTAACTACCGATGCCCAAAGACATCTGCTTGCTCCGCTCTATGCCCGACCACAGTCTTCGTTTTAGTTTTGTCTTGTCGTTTGCCCTCAATGTTTTATGAGCAAGCCTACGACGTCACCATTAAAAAGTTTGAGAGCCCCTGTGCCCCGAGCCACAGAATGCCATATAGCCAGAGACCATAAGGAAGAGAAAAATGATATAATTGCATAGTATAAACATGAGGAATTAACCACTTAGCTTACTGGAGGTATTGGCCCGATGGTGACTGGCATTCAGCCGAATCTAATCACCAACGTAGACAGATAATAACCATTAAAATATTCACATAGACAAATTTGACAATCAATAACAATATTTCAGAATAATTATAATCCCAATTTTTTTTTTCGGAAATTTAACGACTCATGTGCTTAGCAGAAACATTATCTGTGCTAATATATCCAATGTTAGAAAGAGGAATCATTTTATTGTTTGTATTTTTTGTTTATTCATACTGAATAAGCTCAGAAACTATTGGAGTGATTTGAAAAATTCTTTTATTATAAGAATCCTACATTATGTGTGTGATGTACATAAGAGTATATAACAATCTCTGAAACGTTGACTATAAGGTGTTATATACTTATATGTGTTGATGCGTTACGTCAGGCTGACATATGGAGGACTGTGGGACCACCCCAAGAGATGGACTCCAGGTGAGGAGTGTTACATGTGCGATGTGTCCTCAGCTCATGGCCTTCGGGACCGTCCTGGGTATTGTACGAGACTGACACAGGCATCAGCTGTCATCACAATACAGACTATGTAAATATCTTGACAGATATGCAATATAAGGCAGCATTGAAAATTTAACACTGAATGCGCGTTCGGTGATGAATAGCGTGACGTGACGATGACTCTGGATTTTCTTCACTCACAGAGTGTTCATCATTGAGAGCCATGGCACTACCTTCTCCTATGTAGCATGACACTACCTATTCCTAAAAGGAAGTTCCTATTAATAACAAATAATAATAATAATAAAGTCGTTCTAGCCGAATTTCGGCTACGGTGGCCCTCTCTATAGAGACTGGTCAATCGGCCAAGTGTGTGCGCAGGCACAAGTGCATTCTCTATTCTTTATTCTACTATTCCGATGTAGCCTAATCCCACACGACAGGAGAGAAATCAGGCGCAGGATCCCGAGGCACGGGGTTACACACCGTCAGCTTCTTGATTGCGGGGTGTTTTGATGCCGCTTATTATTAAGTTACTTAAATGTTTACGCGAATGTTACTCATTACAATAAAACTACATTTACAGATTTTGGCGCGGTTTCTTTAATGATATAACTGGCCCGACGTTTCAGAAGGTTGTCAGCAACTATGGCCACTAGTGGACTGAGATGATATATGTAGAGATGTTAATTAATGCCTTGCCTACTAAAAGTACCCGAAGAATTATAATATTTTAAATGTAACGATAATACTTATTATACCTTGCCGCCTTGAGGTGTTATGTTATTTTTTCCCAAGCAAAGAGAAGCACTTAGCCATCTTGTCTAATTAAATTTGTTTTTTTTTTTATTTAAATACCCTCTCGGATCATCCCTGGCAGGAATCGGTGTTCCTCAGTGTTTGCGCTTTATGAAATCTAATGTTTATTTATTACAACTTCTTTATTGTTATAAGGTAATAACAATTATTCATTGTATAGTTTTTGCAAAATTTTATTTATTTATTTATAATCTAATGGCGGCGGTCAACTTCTAGGACTGTTATTAGAAATTGAAATATCCCGGGATTCGAACCCAGGCTTTCACATCTGTGGTTGAATATACTTACCACTACACTACGAAATATTTATAACAAACTTATTGCGCAGACATTAATTTACGAGCGTG
Source organism: Eumaeus atala (assembly GCA_017140195.1). Taxonomy (NCBI): domain Eukaryota; kingdom Metazoa; phylum Arthropoda; class Insecta; order Lepidoptera; family Lycaenidae; genus Eumaeus; species Eumaeus atala. The sequence goes on from JAFELO010001433.1 coordinate 17,507, forward strand.
AGCTGCGACAAATCACAAACATGCAAATATGCGTTCACAATCAAACATGGGAGTGTTTGATTGTTGTATTTGAGTGTAGTTATGTATTTATCGGTTGTCGCATTCGTTGAAGGAGGTCGTGTAGACGGAAAATATTGACTACGATTAGTAGGAGGTAGTGCCATGCTGTATGGGAGGATGTAAGTGCCATGCATAGTGCATCCTCCTATACCGCGAAATTGGGCCGGCACGATCGGGGAGGTAACTTCCGCTTACAAAATACCGCCGTAAAGTGACATCTTCAGAGTCGCGTTTCGTGCGGTTTGTGAGTAGGCCCATTGGGGGCGGGAGGTAGGAAGAAGGGCAACGCATCTGCATAGTAATTATGTGGATGTTCATGGGCGTCGATAGTCGTAAGAATTGAATTAGTCTGGCAAAAAAAAAAACTGCCGGTTCCCTAACAGTAGGAAGAGAAAACCGTGTGCCGCATGTCACGATTTTTACACATTCATTGAGCTCTTGATACAAACACGCCGGTTGCTAATGCCCTACACCTCCGGACAGTACCCGATCAATTCGGTCACGGTATGTCAGTCTTGGTCTTCCTCGCACCTACATCCACATTCGCATTGTATTTCTGTTTTGTTAACCTTTCACCTTCCATTCTTCCAACGTGTCCAAACCCATTCTCATTTTTAAACGCTACTTGCTTCCGTAGCTAACATCTTTCTCGCTTCATTACATGTTAATATATAATGATGACGCCGTCATGGTAGATCATGACGACATTATGCTAGCGAAAGGGATGAGGTAATGCCATACTGCATTGCAGCTGAATTGGGCCGTAACGACCGAGGAGATACCTGTCGCTCCCATCCTACCACCGCAAAGTTTGCCCCTCGCACGCTGTCCCGTATCGTGCGGTTGGTGAGTAGACGGTGGCCCGAGGACGACGGAGGGCAAACATGCAGGAAAGCCAAGCGTATATTTACGGAGATCAGCAGTCATTGAAGGGGTCTGATTTCTCGTTGCATTTGCTATACTAAAGAAAAGCTGGCCAAGAGAGACATGTAACAATTTTATATTTCAAAATTGTACTAAATAATTTTGTAGCGGTTCATATAACACACCTGCTGAATTTCAAACATGCAGTACCCACAATATCTGAGTAAAACGTACAGACCGACAGACGGACATGACGAAACTATACGGGTTTAGTTTCGGTTCGTCATTTCACTACGGAACTCTAAAACGCAACCTCATGAATCATACTGATACTCAACTTTATAAGGCACAGTTGACAAACACAACATACCTATCTGTCTCAACACATCGCAACGTAAATAAATATTGCTGAACAGTTTAGGGTGAATTCTGATTGCGGATAAGAAATTTCCAGGAGATCCATTCAATTAAAGGGCATTCGTTAATTTTATTAACGTCCCCGATCTACGCCTCATCGCGAAATTAGCAAATGGACGAAAAAACAAAAGCTGTACGAGATAAAGGTATATACTTAAAGGTGCTGCGTCTCGGGGCCCAGATAACACCATTAACGTTCAGGGGCCTCATCGGGGCCTATCGGAGCGAGAGAGACAATTTAACTCCCATGCAAAAAGGGCCTTCACATTTATAACCACAAAGGAAAAGAAACCTTATCATCAACGGTGTAAGAGTGCGTTTAACGTGTTCGAATATTATCGTTTAGTCCAAGAGCCGCGGCTAATAATTCGCATGCTAAAGCAGTCGCGAGAGGAATGGTGTATGATGGTATTGATAGTGGAATGAGTGAAGTAAGTTCCCAACCACCCAGCCAGCAACATAATTAATGGTACTCGTGGTCCGGACGAATTTATAAATTGGCTTTATTCGCCAACAAAGACCGTGATAGGAGATATAACATCGGGACATAATTATGCTTTTATAAACTTAAGTTATTAAGGGACTTTTAGGACGAAAGCGAAAGATTTGCTGAATGGTTTGGTTCAATTCTTTTGTGCACTTCTTTCTAGGATTTGAAACTGCAAAAAGAACAACGTACATACAAACTTAGAATTTATATTTTTTTCCCGTCTGTAACGACTTTATTCTCAGGAACGAATAGATGGGGAACGTCCAGATGAGACTGATGACCAAAACCATATTGATTGATAACAACCTGCAAGTGCTCCATTATGGAAAAAACTTTTTTGACGGATATATTTTAGTTTGATATATTCTCTAATGGTCAGAACCTAACATAACTACAACATCCGTCTACTTCCAAGGCAATATAATTAATGCCCAGCCGTGAGACGTATAAGTTATATCTGACTTTAATAGGAGTATTAATCGGAAGTTTGGATAATGAAGACGGGTTAGGTAAACTTGGGAAGTTTTTCAAGGTCTGTACATTATATTTGAAGCAAAATTGGATCGGTACAACCGGGGAAGTACTACAGATTAAAGTTATATGTGATAGAATCAGGCAAGGCCTACTATTCTATCGGAAAAATAATACAGAACTCTGCAAGGGCAATTAATTTTGCTTCCCATTTCCACTGCTACAGGTACTGTTGCGACGAGTGCTAAGTGGAGGGGTTAGATGCACATACGGGTATGTACAGCTGGAGAACCAAACACAACTCCCGCCCCCCGTGACACTCCCGCGTCCCGCCCTCGCCCCTCCGATACCGTATTTCAGTACGGTCAACATTTTACTTTCGTAAAACTATTATGAAATTTATCAACAGTCGCTCTTAATTCTTAAAAACTTAGGTTTATGTGCTATAGACACTTGTTTAAAAGTACAAGATATACGATTTCATATTCAGCTGTCACTATAAAGCACCCGTCAGTGTGCATAAACACATTTTTTGCAATGTCAACCTACCGTCCGTATGATTTAAAGTTGTTTTTATAATGCAGATTCTATGTAAAATGTGTGCAAAAGTTTAATATGTTCCCTTCAAATGTGAACCCTACACGCATGTGTTTAAGTTGTTTTTACAAAGTGCATAATTTGACAGCTGTACATATTGTACACGGACCTTTTTGTGAAGCTCACTGTATATCTTGACTTTCTTCGAAATCGCTCTCTCGATTCTTTAGCCATGTGAAGGTTTTCTCGTAATTGATTTTAAGAAACTGGTGGACTTCTATAAAAGTCAACTTTCTGTGGTGTCTTACTCCTACGGGATACAGTCTTCGGAATGATTTGTCGGACAGCGTCAGAAGGTAATGCTTTTCGAGAGTATGTATGTATGTTTTATAAATATGTTCTCTTATACAGCTTGAACAGCTCAACGGATTCTCACGTACGGGGTGTCGTTAGATACGTCTATCAAGACGTGCCAAGCCAAGCCAGGTAAGCGAGTGCCAAGGTGTATTTAAGAAAGATATAAAGCGAGAAAAATTTTGGTCGCAAACTCGTAAAGATCATAATTTTTGTAAAAGTTTTTCTTTATGCGGGACCTAACAGACGAATAAACTATAACGCTATTCAAATTTTCCTTGAGATTATATTTACATTATGAATCTACTGTCAGATAATAATTTAGGTAACTTATTACATATTTTCGTCACCACTTCTTGTTCACATAAAACTGGACGTCGCGTATTGTAGCTACGGGTCCAACTCCGATTTCTCGTTTGCCCTTGTTTGAAAAACTATACGTGGAGAGTACTCTGAAGTGACGGGGGAGAGGCATAAGATGTAAGCGACGTTGTTTCGCACGGCCGGTTACTGTTTCAGACGATTTCACTCCTCATACTGACTCCTATTTGATATCGTGTCCTAATGAGTAAACTCCATAAGGAACCACTTGCTACATCACAATTACTCCTTTAAACTCTTTCTAAGTACATAAATCTAACAATCAGATTCGCCGTCCGATGAACAAACGGCCGGTATAAATCACGGACGCATTATTTGTTTCGCATACAGTGAGGTGATGTGCGCGCGATATCGTTAATACGCCTGGCTGAGGCATAAGTCTGCGCAATCTAGCATCGCCCCGCCCCCCCCTAACTTACTGCTATCTACCCCGAATATTGTTAATCAGAGTATCATTAGCTCTCCGCGGTGCACACTATGCGAGTCTTCAAAAAGTGCAGGTTAATGAAATGTCTATTAAAACGAAAATGTATATTTAACTTAAATGCTAGTGATAAATAAAAAAACTAATGCGAGCCATGTTAAAAATGGCATGAATTTGTAGAAGTGCTACATATAAAAGCAGGCTACACCACCGTATCAAGCTAGGCTGGCGTAGCAGGTACAATGCGGCATGCGTCCTATAGACGAAAAAGAAAGTGTTCTTATTACAAAAAAAAAAATAGATGCTGCTTTGTTAAAAAAAATTGTTTTCCAAAATGGGCTGAGTATAGTGGTATAGATTTTCTTTACCCTACTGTTGTTTCAACGGAACCACTATAACGGATTCTATCCCTTAAGAAGCCTGACTTACCAACGTTTAGGCTACACATCGGCCGTGGTCACGATATGAATAATGAAGAACGGCTTTCGCAGAAATTTATGATGATGCAATACAACCGAATTAAACCGGCTCTAAAGGGATGGCACCTCCCACTCACGTGGACACATATAGATATACTCTCCCATCGCACTAATCCAATTCGGCTAAATACACCTTAGCCGAATAGAAGAAAAACATTAGTTTTTTTTTTCTTAAAAGAGAAGGAAAATATTTAAATAGACACCGCCCAGCTGACACCAGCCGGTAATGTAGGACACACTACCTCCTCCACATACCATCACTTTCTATCTTTGCCGTTTCATCTATTCAATCCACACTTCTTCAGCAAATCATACTCCTCCAGTAATTGCTGATTTCCGGGATAGATCCGATCTACGACACTACTAACAAAAAATATTTAAAATCTCGTAAAATATCACCCCGTGTGGATCGCTCTGGTCGCAGATGGTGGTTCGCACGGCCGATAGCTCCATAGCGCACCATCCGATATAGATTAAACTAACGGGGAGGCGCTGCTATAAATCCAAAAAACGAATGAAACATTATCGTTCTGTCTCTCTCGCGCGCCGCAAAAGACCTCAACCTTCCGTACCCTCTCGCTCTTGGCTTTAGTAATTAATATTGAAATTGGCATCTTGTTCAATATTGCGTTTTGAAGAACCTTTGCAGCAGTGTCGGTACATACTCCATGTACTAGAATATTTCCACTCAAATTTATATAAAAAAAAAACAGCACACCTTAATTTCACAACTTAATTTTCAACTATACAAGGGGCCGATATACCTAACTCGTAACTACCACATAAATGTTTATTATTAATTAGCTCTAAGCGGACCTTGTGAAATTTATAATCTATTCGTTAGTTAAGTTAATAGCCTAACTTAAAATTTTGGCAAGAACCAGGGAAACTGGCCGATGTGTAAAATATAGAAGCCTTCAAAACCTGCGATGAATTGGTGAAAAGAGTTTCACCAACTCTGGAGGTTTATGAATCCAGTCCGGAATCCTTGTGATAAAGCAGCGGAATGAGAATTTCCGTCGCCTAAAAGTGTTCACGAATTAAGTCGGCATCGGTTGTACGACATCGTTAAATGTCTTTTTTAGTGTCTAAAATATAAAAATAATTCTATCTATATATGTACAAAGTTTGAAATACTTTTTTTTTCTCATACAGTAATATCTTCTATGAATAAAACTTGTAGTGGTCCCCTTCTACTTCCGCCCGTGAAGCAATAAAAACCTTTTATTCACTACAATTTCAGAAGAGAATACTATATTTTTTCCTGATAACGTTATATAGTAGTATATTAATTGTTGAAAAATAGTATACATCTTTGGCAGGTTAACACTCTTAGAGTTTTTTCTAAGAGATAGGAGACAAACGTGCAGATGACAGTGACCATGGATATTTGTAATTATTATATGTATTGTATTAAATGTATTGTAAGACTTAGGAGTCTTGGCTGTATGGCTTAATAGTTTATAGCTAGATATAGTTGCGTCATTTTACATGCGGATATTCCGCATGATTGTGAAAACGACGACGTTGCATTAATAGTCTTTAACTTAAAGGTTTAAAGGTAGTATGTAGACGATTGAAAGTAGTTCCTGAAGGAAATTCATGTTTCCACTTGAATAAATAAATAAAAATAATGCACTATATCCCCAATTCCAAGATATAAATTTACATATACGGACCGGTTTCGATTTTACATCATCAGGTTAACAAATATTTTTATAAGGAGGTAGTTAAATATAATGTGTAAAAAAAGTCGCAAAATAAGTACATTTATGACGTCAAAATTAATATATTTTTATCTTTCAACAATACATTTATTACTTATCAATTGTACAATACACCAATACACGCCACCAGCACTACCAAGCAATAAAGTATTTTACAAGTGATACAAGAATGTGGCCCAATCGGCGGACAAGATCTCGCCGCTTCAACTTTATAAATACTGCGCTATTTATTTGTGGCAATCAGCCGGGCCTCATCACTTACCCACACAGGATAGCCTGCTAATGGCTTTCCCCGCTGGTATCGCGTACTCCATCTACACTTGTACACTCGATGATTTTGTTTGTGCGAACGCACTAATCTAGTGAGCCAATTTTTTTTTGTCGACTGGAGGAAGCGCGCCCCGGATGAGAACGATAGTGTGTGGGTCTCGCAGCACATTAAACGCCGAATATCCCACTGAAGGACCGCGAGTGCCGCCTTTAGTGAGATACAAATAATCAAGGCACGGCCAGTAAACACCTAAAGGACCGACGCCACCTCTACACATTCTGGACAAGCCCACTAATTTCTGAGCAGTGCAATTATGTGAAGTCCCTATTCTGCGACCCCGGCCCCGTGGGCAAAAGCACCTCCTCCTCCTGCCAACTAGTAGGAGGGATACAAAGAGCAGCCCCTCGGTTCAATTGACTACGCCCAAGGCTTCAGAGTTTTGAGCCTGTGGGGTGTGAACCAATAACGGCCAATAGGCCACAACCTGCATTGCAGTGAAAGAGAGACGTGTCCAAGGAAGCATTTCATTGCAAAGAAGTAATAATTATAACATCGCCTAAATAGGGTGCCTTCCAGCCGAATTGACAGCTATGCAGTCGAGTTTTATGCGGTTTGAGAGTAAGTAGTTGCTGGCCCCACTTGAGGGGAGGAGTAAACAATTGCATCTGCATGACCACAATAATGCGTTAGCCAACCGTTAGTCCGTACTCTATAGTGACACAGTAGTCGAAATTTGCCCAGGGGTCTGTTAGGTAGATGGGAAAGGAATGAATCATTATGACATCGTAACGAAGACAATTTTACTGACACATTATTAGGGTATAAAATCGTAACAAAAAAGGAAATTAAACCGAATTTCGCTTTAAGTTATAACTATTTACCGGTCTATATGTGCAGATTGTTGACACGAACAAAAACGGGCAAGTTTATCGATGATGACTTCGACACCAATCCGGTGCGGACTAGTAACAGAGATAACATAGTGTTGCTGTTAAATTTCGCTGGCTATGAGGACAAATCGATTTGATCCGCCACTCCTTTCTGTTTTCCTAGTACACAATAAACTGCGCTGTGCGTTTTACGTAAGAGTCTTTAGGACTGGCTCCTAAAAAGTTTTTTAGCTCATGCTTCCAACATAGGCAAGACCGTTGGGTTAGTATTATATTTATGATGATTTCGTCGCAATTCTAAAGCTGACTAGTGACAGAGATAACACAATGAACTGTTAAATCTCGCCGTACGATCTCATTATGACTATGAGGATAAAGCAACTCGACCCGTCACTCCTTTCTGATCTCCTAGTACACAATAAACTGTTTTATGTGAGTCTATGATGACTGGCTCCTTAAAAGCTTTTTAGCACATGCAACATAGGTAGAAACGATGCTCTTGTTAAACTTGGTTGGTACGTAGCGTAACGTAGCCTTCAAATATAACGCCATATGATTGTCTGACTTGGGCAATGTTAGCAGGAAAACAGATTAGATCTCACATGATCCACTGCCAGATAGATAGTTTATATCTGAGGTCATTTTATTTGGGCGACTATTTGGACCTGTTTCCTCAGAAGGCAATTTAGGTCTCATAAATTCTGACCAGGGTCAAACTAGCGTGGAACTTTCTTGATTAAGTCACGCTAAATCTAGTCTACACCACTATATATTTATATTGAGAAAAAATAGTACTACTTGAATAATGGAATAGGTTGTGATTTTCTGTAAACAAAAACAATGTGAGTTCGCCTAGGTAGCGAAATCTTCTTAAGTCGTCTAAATCTTATGAGGAGTGATTGTTTAATATATTAGGATAACATACGTAGAAGGAGGATATACTATCTGATGACTAATATTACACAGGCTCTTAGTTTTGGGATAGGCACGGGTTTGTCATTGAAACTTTTAACGTATGGCGACTGTCGCTTGACCTCCCCAACCGGAATTTCAGAACGGGTTACGTTTGCGCGTAGGTAAAGAATATTACAATGTCAATTAATACGGAGTACTGAATAATGTTTGTATATATTATCTTATCTACAACTTACGCTAATCAAATGCACAATATTAGATGTGTTGTTTTTAGTGACTGTGACCCGTTTCACCAGAGTAAATACTATTCCAAGGGAACCAGAGGATAAGGAGTATTGTTCTTGCAAATTGCATTCTAAATCTCTGCTTAAATCTTTTCATACAAATCCGTTCACTAGTTTTTGCTAGGGACTAAAAAAGTGGTATTTTTAATTTCTGTTTTTCTATTGAAACATAAATAAAGTGTTATTGAAACTGTTTACAAAAATAACTGTTTATACATCTTAGTAGCTGCTAAAAATAATCGCGATAAGCGCGACTTTACTTCTCTTTCCCTTTAGGCAAAGAAAGTGAAACAGCGAATTAAACGATCCAACACATACATAGAAAACTTTAGAATTTGTTTTGAAATGGTACCACTTAAGACCACCCGTGACCACAACATGGACCAATAAAGCTTCTGAAACGTCGGGATAATAAAATACTTAATAGACCGCGACTAAATTCGTTAAAGTAGTTTTATTATTATGTGTAACATTCACTTACGTAAGCCTAAGATATTATTACTTAAGAAAATGTTACAGGGTACAATCTGTTTTAAGAAACTTTCCTATTAATAATATCAGTAGGATTTCTCATCATCATCAGCAGTCACAAGGCGGCGTTCCGCGTTGTTGCGGTTCCGGTTACATGAGGACAAGCGTTGCTATCTAAGGCAACCGGATGGGTGACCGTTTAATGGAATTTTAGTTCGCTATAAAGACGCGGAAGGGCCTTGAACGTAGCTTGTTTTTTTTGCGTAGGAGACAAGTGGATTTGCATGGCCAGAGAATTTTTCTTGTGGTGTAGGAAGTAAAGGACCTGTCGGGGCGCCTGAGGCAAGGGATGGCAAATGCCCACTGTGGTCCGCAACACGAACCGGCCTTTCAAAGATGATCCAGGTATTTCCTTCGATCGGGGAGATCTCTCACACGATACCGGAGTAAAATGACAGCTATGCCCTTACGCTATATACTTCTATTGGTTGAGAAAAAAGTAGGAAGGAGTGCGTCCGTTTCTTTATAGTATAAGAGGACTTATGAGGGATCGGAGCCTTTCAACGTCTACCGAAGCCCATGAACATCAGTATAATTATGCTGATGCGTTGCCCTCCTTTTCACCCCCCC
>JAFELO010001433.1:27183-38766 GCA_017140195.1 Eumaeus atala
CCCCAATGGTCCGATTTATAACGATTATCCCGATGTCTCTGAGCGTCGGTAGTCACCAAAACGCTCCGGCTACTAACAAAACAAATCGAACCTAAATCTTTTCATTCCAACGAAGACTGTTTGGCCGAGTGCGACTAAAAAGGTGGTATGTAGGTGTTCGTATCGGGTTATACGGGAGCGACGTCCCGGCGTCCCGCGAACATGTCCCCGGCTCCTTATAGGAATGAATAGGCGAATGTGCGTGTACGCCGCCCCTATACGGCCTTTAGACGCAATTACGTTACTACCCTTAACTTCAATTAAAATCGATCTCTAGTTTGTTAAGACTACTTTCTTAATCTTAGTTCAAAATTCATTATAATTAATAAGGAGTAAGGAGACATCATCGTGACCGTGACACAGGTGCTTTATGGAGGAGGATGGCGTCCGGCTGATGATGATGATGATGATAATAAAGTCGAAAAAGAAAACCCTCAACGGAACACTTGGCTGCCCGTTTGTCTGTGTCTTTTAAGGAGAAAACTAACAGGTACCTACTTCCCGGTACATGTGAGGAAAAAATTCGAAACTTGGTAATACTTATCTCCCACGAACAAATTCGTTACAAACTTATATATGTAGGGACTGAAATACACCTTGATAACACTATCATAAATGTAACACGTTAAATTTGTTAGATAATTAATCCTAAAAATCTTATAAGGTTTATGTTTGCCCAACTGTTTCTACAATTTTATGTGTGTTGGATTGGATCATTTCATTCGCTGTTGCATTTCTTTACCCGAAGTGCAAGAGACGGCAAGAGAGGCAAAAAAAAAGTCGCACCTCGTATGTATATGCGTATACTTAACCCAATCTAATCCTTATTGGGTGTACCTGTTATTTTTGAAGACAGATTCAACCGTGTTACACTCTATTTCTATTTCAATAAAAAAAAAAACTAGAATTAAACACATTCTATTCGGATACCGGTGGTAGTGACCACTGAAGTCCCTGATTTGCAGTTTTCATTGGTTTCATTGGTTGGTTGGTTTGGTATGAATATCATTAATATCATTATAAAAGGAGTCCAACGCATCGGCATGATAATTATGTTGATGTTCATGGGCGTCGGTAGTCTTAAAAGATGACAACGAAGCTGCACTGGATACTTCTGTCAGCATACAGCAGTAAAAGAAGTACGTAAACTGTTGTATGATCTATATAGGCTTAGACTAGACCAACTGTCGTCTGCTTAACTGGCTGGTTTAAAGCTGAATACACTAAGAGTAGCCACGTGGCTTTCCTCCCTTTTCTTGACAAACGATCAGTCAGGTCACATTATGGTGTCAACAAATGACTACTATATAACAACACCAGAGATATAGCAGATGCGCTGGCACATTTTTTGGAAATACAGAGTCATATCGGTCTAGAAATACCGAGAGGGTCAGCTGATTCCGCAAAGAAGGGGAGAGCGGGAGGAAATTTCGCTTTAAGTCCACGGTAGTGGACTGCGAAGCTTCGAGTTTTAGTGCTTTTCTTCCACTTGTCGCAAAGGATGCCAATCGACAAAGACAGACTTTTCGTAGTATGTTATCTTATTATGTTGACAAAGTAACTGATATATTAATATCTTGGCAACCGGATCTATATCAATTGATAAATAAATCTCAAATAGATCACCGGCGAGCGCAAACATTTGTAGTAATGATTAATTCGTATATAATAGCGTATCAGCGGCTATCTTAAAATTAATCTGCTTAATGTATTGCTCATTTTGTGCGGCGGACATGATTTATGCCATTCATTCACTCAGACTGGTTGTGAGGAAATTATTTTTAATCTGTAACAACTGCGTTGCAGATTCTTCAGTAAGAAGCGGGGACTCAAAAACACCTTAACTTTCATAGGGGTTAACCATTACGTCTATTACACAATTATTCCTGTAATATTTATAAAATTTCTGTTTGTACCCTTTCAAAACTGTCCACACAACACTTCCTACTCCTATTATTACTATTAATTGGATGCTGGTCCCAAGGCAGCTTTTAGCATTCCATCGGGCTCTCTGCGATCACATTAAAGGGTCAAAATGGTTGGCAAAAAAAAAAACTGTCGTTGATAGAAAACATCGATGTTAGCGTTACTCGAATATTTCTTTGATACATAACGATAAACATATTTTGCTCAAACGGCAATTTGTAAATGAATGCCGCATTATTTGCGTAGCGTAATCTATGAAAATAGATACAACAATCGCGTGCATCATTATCAATACATTGTCATTACTCTTATGCTGTCGGCAAGTGATAATGATAGCAAATACTGGAGGTTCTCGTATATCTCTCGTATATAGAGAAAAACTATGTGTGTCAGCTGCGACACGCAACCGTTTTCTTCTTTAGAAAGTACAAGATTCTGAAGTGAAACATGCACAAGAAAAGTAAATCAAATCAGGCGTGCGTGGCGCGGTAAAGCATTACGCTGATTTTACCAGCCAGTCACTGTTTCACACGATTTCACTCCCTCCCAATCCATCTTTTCTAAAGGAGTAAAAAAGAAAAATATACTTTTTTAATATTACAGGGGGATAAACGTGCAGTCAGGAGTGTTCCGATGACTGCCGCTCATAAAACTCCGTATAATATTATGCAGATATTGCTATGCAGATGCGCTATTCTCCTCCTCCAACGGCTAGGCAACTTGCTACTCATAAACCACACGAAAGGCACCCCACCATCCCCACACCCCGTCCCCACCCCCGGTCGTACCAGCCCAACCCGACAGCAATGCATCACTATCTTCTATCACCTCTACATTATTATTACATCTGAAAGTCTTAAATTATTCAAAACATTTAGCGTCTCAAAAGGGTTCCGCCGAGAAAGTTTGAGAATCCCTAATCTGACATATCAACTCACCAAACCAAACCTCTTAACCTAGGACATGGCTGGCATGCCAATGCCACCTCGATATGGCAATAAAACTCATTGACGCGTCAATATAACGGATGCCTTATTAAAAGTTACCTGAATCGATTCCATACCGATACTTATTCGATTCCTGACTCGATTAGCTTTTAGGATTATTCAAATTTATTCGTGTTCCATTTCGTATACGGTCTATGTTGTGCGATTTATATGACGTCACTCAGTCCACCATTGATTACTAATAAGATACGGTATTGGGTCTGATAGCTGTATCTATGCTAATATTATAAAGAGGTTTGATTTGTTTGTTTGTTCGTTGGTTTTCAAGCTCCGAAACTACAGGAATAAATTGAACAATTCTTTTACCATTACAATCCCTGATAGACATGGGCGAGAAAGGGATAGGAATCCGTATGAAAATTTCGACGATGTAATGTTCTGCTAGTTCGGCCACGGCGGCATCTCTATGGAGATTTGCCAACTGCGCAGGACATATTATAGGGCACAAGTATGTGCGCAGGCACAAGTGCAATCCCTGCTCCCTCAGTCTCCTATTCCGGACGGTAATCCGTCACGACCGAAGAGAAATGAGACGCAGGACCGACGGCTCAACGTGGTCTCCGAGGCGCGGGGGTGTAACACCGCCAAATTCCTGACTTCGGGCTGTTATTACAAATTGCAATATCCCAATAATACTTTGGTCCGACCTGGGTCTCGAAACCTAGGACCCTCGCGACTCTGGTTGAATATGCTTACCACTAGTCCACGAGGTACTAAAAATATGTTGTGTAAAACAAAAATGTGTATTCCATAATGTATTCTATAATGTAACCCAAGATGGAAAAAAAATGTAAAAAAATCATGTCAATGAAATGCCGCACAGCCGAAATTAATGTCAAGGCATACTATACGTGTCCGTGAGTGTGTACGTATGTGTGTCAAAACTTACATTTTTAATGCTCATACGAAGCCGGGGCGTGCTGCTAGTATCTATATTCACAGATGTAGGAAATCTAGCGGCATTGTCAATGTAATTTATTGAAGGAAATCATTTGGTTACATTCATAGCCCAGATGCGAGAGGTATTTGCAGGCATCTGGTATTGCTAAACGGTGCACTTTTATTGTGGATTTACTATTAATCTGTGTAATACATATTATAGAAGAATATTAAAAGTGTGTCTGTACATGCAATACTTAAAAAAAGGGGTGATAACAATGAATTAGAAAAATGCGAAGTTATACAGTGAACGTCTAAAACCGACCATATACAATAAGTGCTGTCAAATTATCCAGATTGTAAAAAAACTCAAACAAATTATCCATATTGTAAAAAAACTCAAACAAATTATCCATAGTGTAAAAAACTCAAACACATGCGCGTAAGTTTGACTCAATGAAGTATGTTAAAATTGTGCACACCTTTTTAATAGAATCGGCATTTTAGTTTTTAGCGTAGTATTTCAGCGGTTAGGTTAACATTGCAAAAAAAAAATGTTTATCTACAATCAGGCAAACTTTACAATGACAGTTCAGTATGATATCGTATCTCTTGTATTTTTGTAAATCAATTTGTAAATGTGATACTAATAAAATAAAACTAAATATAACACCTGAATGCAGCAAGACATAATGAGTACCTACATAGTATACACAAATGGATAAAGAATTATAATTTTTTGGGTACTTTTAATAATTTGTAACATCTGGACTACTATCATCTTAATCCGCCCGTGACCATGGTTGTTATTACGCTTCTGAAACGTCAGGCTAGTTAAATAATGAAATGACCCGCGATAAAATCCGTAAAATTAGTTTTGTTGTAAATAATATTCGCGTAATCTTAAGATGCATGTTTGTATGTTTGTCTGTTTATACACGTTATTCGATCCCCGGAATAAATGGACGCATCTGTTCTAATTGTCGTAAAATTCATAATGAGAGTTCGCTCTTTAACACATTTTTCACGGGGAATATTTCGAGGAATTATTCGGACTTAGATAAAACCTGTAATTTAATCATCGGATTTTGCTACAAAATTCAAAATTGTTATATGGATATTCTTTGGTGATACATTAGATTGCAATCGGATAATCCTAGTTGTGCACCTTTTAAAATCGTTATCATTAGATTTTCTTGGTGCTATAGAGTAAATTAATGAATTGACCGAAAAATTGTATTCGGTATTGAAAAAGGAGTAATAAAAAATTCTCACCAGACAGTTCTAAACATGCTAATATAGAGCGGGATAGGTGAGGCGGTAATTTATTTGTGTCCATTGAAAGTGGCCACTTAAAAGGCTTAGCGTGCTCGAGTAGGGTCACCATAGCGCAATATTAGTTCTGATGTTATAGGATTTTGTCCTGGTTTTTCAATATTTTTAGGATATTCAATATAATACACGAGTCCTTTATAATTAAGAGTTTAAGAAACTAAAACTAGCATGTCGATATTTAGTAATCATTTCACTATTACAATCAACGTTTACTTATTTAAACCGAGTGATCGCGTTGAACCCAAGTCCTGTGTCCATCATGGTTTTCTAATTCTCATATAAAATAGTTGAAGATAAATTGAAATATGATATTTCATATAAAATACCAAGAAAATCGCAGGATTTATCCACGGAAAATGGGCCTTCGCTCCGGAATTTTAGATTTTTAATCTGGTAACCCTAGGCACGGGGGGAGGCCAATTACAGAAGACAATGCGTGCGTGAGAGAGGCGCCTGCGCACGCAGCCCGCGAATTAGACTCGTTATCTGGGGCTAAGGTAATTAGGGGCTCGTTCTCACGGGGCCCCGACAGGTGGGCCTTATTACGTCTAACGGGTCAATCACCTGTGATATAAACAAATTGCGTAGCAAATAAACTACAGGGCGAGTGTGGACTTCTGATTGTGTGACGTTAAGAAAATTCAAAGGATTTAAGGGCAATTAATGCCCTTAAATGACTCGCTGACTCGAAGCGGATACGTATTACGTAGGACAAATGTACATTATCATTTATGTCATGACCAATATTCATGTAAGAATGACAGATTTCAAGTAGGGACTGTACCTATTTGTACGATGTATACAGTACTTAAGTATTATGGTTTTTTTATTCCTCGCGAAAATAGAAGATGTTCGAATGGAAAATTTTTACCCGTCATAATTCCTTAAAATTATAAAAAAAAAACATTCATTTCATATATTGTTTTAACAACATCACACCTTCACGCCAGTTCCCTAATGACGACCCCGTTAAGCAGAGACAACGATGTTATTTTTTTTGATTTCAAAAAATATATTAAACTGAATTCATTATTTTTTAACGAAATGTAATAGCTAATGTAATGTTTTTAAAAACTGCCCTTCGATAGTCCCATTAAATTTTTCCCCTTGTCCGTACTATAGTCATTCTCAAATTATTCAAAATTTGAATACGTACATAAGAACACACAGAGACGTACGGGCGACTGAAAACAACCGCAATAGATTCCTAGAACCTCGTGGATGTAGGTTAGGCTCGAAAAGTTGTAATAGCTGTTAACACAGAAATATGCGTGCTCTGTAGGATCTACAGATTTACTTAACGGATTTTATGACCAAACTAATCATAAGTTAGTAAATTTTGCGGCCAAGATTCGTTTACGCATACAGCCAATAGAATAGTGTTACAAATTAGCTATAATTATTAAGAGCTTGCTCTACCTCTACGAGTATTGTTTAACCATCCGCTAGGAGAGTGCTGGGCGTGACGCCTCCCGGCGGCTGATGAAGACATCACGCTGAGCGCCAATTGATTACCGCGTGCAGCGTGACGGCCGCGGACGTGTTATTATGCGACGTCATACTCTCTACACGTGCCACGCCGACACATTTTATACAATAAACCCGCAACGTTTAATATAACATTTAAATTTTACTATTACACGTTCTAGAACTAATTGTCTCCATTTATAGAGTTATATTCAGATTAAAACAAATATAAATAATCAGGGAAAAAACACGAACGGCTTAATTAATATAATAAACGCACTTACGCGCCATCAACAACCTTTGGTAGGTTCCAGTGCGGATCACCCACAAAAACCACTGCGAGTACCATCAGTGTAGCCTTTGGTGGGGCGCCCGGTACAACAAATCATCATGGTATCTCGAAGGCTTGTCGAATGACAAAGGGGACACACCTTAAGAGAGCATCGCCATCTCTACAGAGGTACTGTCCCACACCACAGGACAACCCCACCAAATAGTGCAATTTGGTGAGATTCCCAGCCTCACTCCCTGCTCCGTGCGGAAAAGCGCCTCCTCCTCGTGCTCTTTAGTCCCTTCTTATGATATTATAGGCTTCGTCCGAGGTCCCAAGCCACTGAGCCTCACCGTCACGGCAAGGCTTGAACCGTGGTGGGGGCAAAACAACGGCTATCACTACACATGGATTTTTTGACACGAATTCCACCGGAAACTCCCCAATGTCTACAAAACGCGACGGCAACGTACCTCGACTCAGCAATACAGCATGGCACTGTCACTTACTAAATATCATAGATGCTCAATAAGATATTCACATGATCCTATTTTGATTTTCACGATGACGGTGAGAAATGCCTACAATAAATATAATAATAATAATAATATCACACAAGTCTAGATACTACTACCTCTAATTACAGAAATAAAAGAAAATAAATGTATATTGGAAAGACAAATTAATTATTCGCAATAAATACATATGAATAGACGTTTTAAAACCCATTGAAATAGATTACAGAGCGCTTCAATAGAAAACGCAACGAATAAAGAAGAGTAGGTCCTTGATTATTGCAAGTTCTCATACGCACTTGGCGGTCCTGCGGCGCGTTTAATGGCGCGGTTTACTGCGTAGCAAAAAAATCATATCGCGAAGTGTTATGACCACTTTCCGTAAATGCATAATTGTTTCTGGATCCATGTGACGGGCTATTGGTTATTCAATTTCAATTGCTCACGTTCAGAGGAATTCGCTTTACTATAGGTGTGAAATCTACAACTTTAGCTAAGTGCTGTAAACATATCACGTAACCGATTTGTCAAATAATGTTATTATATATGCACTACAACGTGGTAGGTCGAATAAACCTTATTTGGGATGTCAGAAGCGCCGTCGCAATGTGCAGTTAGTTAAGTAGATACATATAAAACATTTAACCATCTGGTTGCAATTTTTTTTGTTTGCAAATACGTTCAGTGATTACGATTATGAGCGTCTCCTTATCTATATTTCCTAGTGTAGATCAACCGAGTCCTTTGTTAAAATGCAACAAATCCCCGCGGTGGTTAGCCGCTTTGTGCGTATGGGCCCTTAGATTTGTATCGAATTGGGTACAAACTCTGTTTACGGGTACGATTACTCGAATACGTATCGATCTAATTAATGTGACATTCGATTATTTATCGATATTAGTGTCGATAGAATGAGACTTAAAAAGCATTTAGATGTGGTCGTTAGCGACGCGAATTAAATATGGTATTTTATTGTTAACCATATGGTCTAAGTGCATTTGTCTGCCAGACATTATTCGTTTGAAAAATCTTTAGTTTCAGTATATAAGGGCAAATGGGCAGTTAATGTCATTTAATGACTACTGACACGCGTAAAAATCAGCATCACTGTTATGTTGACGCATTGCCCGCCTTTAGATTCTTTCCTAATAAATTTCCCTCACAAATCGACGAAATACGACGGCATAGCTGTTTCAAAAAGTATTCAAAGATAGTTTACAAACTGAAACAAATTTTAAGCTGTTGTTATGATTTTTAAAACGAATTTACAAGACGGAAGGAACACCTTAAATGGAACAAAAAGATACAACCTACGAAGGTAATGAAAATATTGTCCTAAAAATGGTTTTCTGTAAGTCGTTTTTGTGTTGGCTTGTGTTGTAACGTTACCTCGATGTCATACTTTTTCGTGCATGCATCTAGCGCAATTAATTTACAAGACGCATATCGCGTAAAGAACATGTGAATTTGAACGTAAGTAGTCCTACCTGTGACCGGAGTTGCGGGTACAACCCAGTTGATCTTGTTCGTCTGACCTTGGCATATTTCTTCAACATTTTTTTGTATATATCATATTAGATATCCATTAATAATAGTCAAACCTTTTGGCATTATTATTGAAAAAAGAAACAAAGTTGGTGACACCTGTCATGTAATAATACATCATTTGGTTTCAATGCCACAATTGTCAGTATTGATAATCGATTCCGCACGACCCGAAAACGGTTTTATACTTGACTCTACAGGGGTCAAAGACACAAAAACATATTAATTAAGTTATTTTTAGTTATGACCTCAGGGAATGTGTTACGGAGTTAAGTAAGTTAAAACAAATAGCTTTGAGTTTGTGTGGCTGTAAGTGTTTTTTCTTCACTATATTCAAATCTTTTTCAGAAACTGTAAACCCAAATGCGAGACCACCATCCCACAAGTATTGGCGGGACTGATATTGCATGAGTGCATTAATGAAAATAGCCTATAGGCGTCCACTGTTGAACCTAACTCCTCCATAAAGCGCCAAGCACCCCGATCCTGGGCAGCAACGAAACCATCCGCCACCCGCCACCTTCCTTAATTTGTCACGCCACCGAGCAGAGCGTCCTGTATTACGCTTGCCTAGACGCGGTCTCCATCGGAACTGTATGTAATATGTATAGAGTAGACCCTAATAACTAGCAAAGGTACAGGAGACAGCTTGCTTTTTTAGGATTCTGTACCTCAATAGGAAAAAAGTGGAATCTCACATATTTTTTTGTATAGAATAGGGCGGCAGACGAGCCATCGGAGCTTTTTACGACTACCGACGCCCATGAACATCCACATAATTACAATGCCGATGTGTTCCGCTCTCCAACCCCTATGGGTCACGATCACATTGCTCTCCGTTTGTCTCAATGATCAGTTGTAGATATCTCATTTCATTGTGTGGAAGAGCAGGCCACTATCCTTGAAGGAAGGAAACATGGACTGGTTAATGGCTGTCATTTTTTATTATTTTTTATGATATGGCACAACTCTAAAAATCAACTTTATTTTTACTCATAATTTTAGTTTAGGCTCTTTTCGAGTTCTTTTTCGGCCTACCAATCCTTCCCGCCGCTCCTCTAAATACGTCGCCTCGGTACTCCTGCATAAAATCAACAACGGCTACTACGAGGGTAGATCTAAAAGTTCTAAGCCCGACCAAGAAAATGAAAGAAAAGTGGATCTAAATTTATTTTAATTTTACGACATAGTCTCCATCTAGTTCAACACACTTGTTCCACCTGACCTGCGACTTATTTATCCCCTCGAAAAAAAAAAGATTACGGAAGGTCTGCGAAATAATCGTTTACTGCGACTATCAACTACATCTTTGGTTGAAAATTTCGAGCCACCCAAATGTTTTTTTAAATTTGGAAATAAATGAGAATCCGAGGGGGCTAAATTCGGCGAATAAGGTGGGTGGGGCAGCAATTCGTAGCCACAATCATGGATTACGGACATTGTTTCAACCGAAGTGTGAACACGTGCATTGTCTTGATGAAACAAAAATTTCTTACGCAACATCATAACAACAACCGGCCTTTTTTCTTTTATTTCTTCCCGGAGTCTTCGTAAAAGGTTACAATAATAACTAGAATTTTTATAGTTTAACCTTTAGGTAAATAATCTACAAAAATAATGCCCTTCGCATCCCAAAAAACAGAAGCCATGACTTTCTTAGTCGACAAAACGACCTTAGCCTTTTTCGGTGTAGGAGAGTCTGATCTTTCCACTGTTTGGATTGTTGCTTTGACTCAGGAGTATGGTGGTGAACCCAGCTTTCATCCATGGTAACAAATCTATACAAAAATTCCTCGGGATCAGTCTCAAAAAGTTCTAAACAGTCTCGCGAAATTGTATGTCGAACTCGTTTTTGTTCAGCTGAAAGCAACCTCGGGACCCAGCGAGCAGAAACCTTATGGAACCCCAACTCTTCCGTTATTATGTGTTGCACCCGGCCATAACAAATGTTTGTTATCTCAGCTATCTTACCAATGGTCGAACGTCGGTCACCCAGTACGAGATCACAAATTTTATCTATGTTTTCTTTCGTGGTAGAGGATGCAGGCCTTCCACTCCTACGATCATCTTTCATGCTCTCACGACCGCGCTTAAACTCAGCTACCCACTTCTTGACACTGGAATACGATGGAGCAGACTCCCCCAAAGTGCTCACCATATCTTAATGGATTTTCTCCATTATTCAAAATTGCGTCAGATTGCTTCAAACAAATAATCACAGAAAATTTATATTGTGCAGTATCGGAATGAAACTGAGCACAATAAATCAATATGACACATACTAACAAATGACGGTAGATTTAAAAAGATGTCATAGCTCTATCTAACATATTAGGCCACGAACTTTCAGATCAACCCTAGTATAATGACTAGATTATAAAGTCCTCGCTGGGAACCCTTGGGAAAAGCTGAAACTATCTCGGGGCCAGCGACCAAATCTATCATTATTACAGTATCAACAGCAGCTAGGTATCTCCTATTAGACATGGAACCATAGAGATTATGTAGAGAGAGAAGAAAATAGCCTTTGGGCCAGGCTGCATTAGAGCCGAATTAGTCAGGCACAAACGGGGAGGTACCTCTTGCTTACATAGGTATT
>JAFELO010001433.1:46106-71556 GCA_017140195.1 Eumaeus atala
TAAATGAGGTAAATCGTATAATGGCATTGTAACGTGCTAAAACACCATGTAAAATTCCCCCGCACTTAATAAGGACAGTTGGTACTGTCCCCCTTCTGGGATACACAAAAGGCGCTATTCTTCAAACATAGATAACGTCTGCTGAACTAGGGTTGCCAGCTATGAAATATCAGTGACGATTATACTGGGTCTATACCCAGACCGTACGTAAGCTATAACAACAGATTTTTGCAGATGTGTTGCTATCCTTCTCTCCTCCATATGAATCTCGCAAAAGAAATGGCCTAACTACTACTAAAACAGCCTTTTTATTGTGAGACAAACGCGCAAGTTCACATACTGTTAAATGACTGGAGACACCTATAAGTGTAAGCTGATTTGGAATAACTGCTCTAAGTGTTAACTGACTTCGAATTACTACAAAGATCAAGACACAGAACGTTACAACAAATGTTTCGTGTCTTCGATCTTTGTTCAAAATAATTATCAATATCATTATATTTGTGGTATACTAAGTGTAGGGGCGCAAACGAGCAATCGGAACCTTTTGACGACTACTGATTTCCATAAACACCCACATTACTGTACTGTATCTCCTCACCAATTGTACTGGCTATTAATTAAATTTACGACCCAACGCGTACAAACATAGTCGCAACCAAAAATCTTACGAAAGCGTTTTGTTACAAGACAATGCAGCAAATAGCAAAATTATTCAGGACCAGTTATAAATTTAACGAATTGTACAACAGTAGATTAAATCTATATTTAACAGGAACACATCAACACTGGTCTGACTTTGCACCTTCAGACAGTACACGATCTGATCCTGGTATCTTAGTATAAGTCTTCCTCGATACATTAATTTCACATTCGCCGTATATCTGTTTTGATAGCCTTTCAACTGCCACTCATTCTAACCAACAAAAATAATATTCCCTTTTATTGCAAATCATCCTTTACCCCGGAGCTTGTACCAGCCCTGGGCCAGGGTGTATCCTGAGCCCAGACCACCACGGGAGTGGGTTCGGTTACACTGTGCCACATTTGTAAGTGTAGCGCGGCGCGATTACGGACAGACAGACGCGGCTATTAGCGCTAACTGTATACGCGACAATTAATTTTGTGTCGCAGCCCTGAGATACGCGATATGTGAACAAAGAGCTATGACCACAACTAATGGCTATTTACTTAAATTGTACTAGTTGTAACCGGTGACTGTTTTTGTATATGCCTCGTTGTCGCGGTAACGTCCGCCGCAGACCGAGAGGTCCCGGGTTCAAGACCGGATTGTTTGTTGATGAAGTGTACGGATTTTTGCAATTTGTAGTAACACTCCGGGCGGTGCCGCCTGCAATCTTTGAACCACAGAAAACATCATACTTCTAATTCAATGCTATCTAAATATACAAAATCAAAGAGTGCTATTGCGATATCTGTAATAACAGTCCGACTCAGGGGCTGGCGGTGCGTCATGCAATGGTCTGAAACTTGCTAGGTAAGATATAAATCCGGTCGTGCCTGCTGGATTCTGCTGCAGACCATCAATACTGAGCGTAAAAACATCCTTTTAAAAGATTTTCTTTTTGTTTTTGCGGCGATATCATGTTCGCGATACCTCCTCCCAGCCGACCAAATTTGGCTGCAATGCAGCACGGTACTAACTACTACATTCCCTATCATATCCCACCCATTAACATCCGCACAATTACTATGCCGATGCGTTGCGCTCCTTTCCTCCTTCTCTCCAATGGTTCTCTGGATACTTACAAACCGCACGAAACGCAACACCCTAAGCGTCATCTATGCGACGGTGTCGTTTAAGCGAGGGGTACCTCCCCGGCCCAATTCCGCTGCAATACAGCATGACACTAGCTCCAACTAAAATAGTACATAGTATTCCGTTAGTCCGAACACCTCGTCTGGCGGTTACCAGCTCTCCCGATCACTAGGATTAGCAGCCATCCTCCATTACCCACTAATGCACCATTCCCGATCCCCCCACTTTTAACCTCCACTATGGTTTGACGGTATTACCGATAAACGAGCAGTAACAGGCAATTTCAAGGTGATTGCACACCGTTATAAGAGTGGCTACTTTATATCGACGAACAAAACAACGTCACCACTTATATTAATGCATTGAAATTATGTTTCCAATGTTAGTTGAAATTTGTATTTTTATATGAGCAGTCTTCGCCCGCTTCGCTAGAAATCGTCGAAATTTAATTTGGAGCATTCTTTTTTGGTGCCTCGGTGGTCCATTCCGGTAGTCCAAGTTCGAACCCCGCAATGTACCAATGAATTTTTCCAACTATACGTACATTTTGTCAGTGCTATTGCGGTGAAGGAAAACATCGTGCGGGAACTCGGATTCGTGTATACCTAGGAATTAGACCTAATCTACGATTGGACCCAGTTTCCCGGGTAGCGGAGATTATAAGTCGCTGTGTGAAAACTGACGCCGAAAACCCCTACGCCAGACAGCCGACCCCGATATTATCTGATATTGAAACGGGATAAGGACGAAAAAGGAGAAGACACACTCTCCATTTATTCATTGCATCTTTGCTTGTTGTTATTTCTCACAAAAAGTTGTGAAAGGTGTAAAGAAGTAACGCAAAATGTAGTGATTAGGATGTCATATGTTTTTTACAGAATAGGACGACAAACGAGCAATCGGAGCCTTTTTACGACTACAGGCGCCCATGAACATCCACATAATTACTATGACGATGCGTTGCCCATTCTTCCTGCCCCCCCCNAATGGGCCACCACAACCGCACGAAACGCGACACCGGATATGTCGCTTTGCGGCGGTATTATGTGAGCGAGTGGTACCTGCCCGTTTGTGCCGGCCCAATTGCGTTGCATAGGAGGAAGTAGTGTCATGCACTATGCATGGCACTACATCTTCCTCAAGTGTATTCTAAGTTGCTGCGCCCTAACAGGGTACCTTGTCTGGACATATAAAAAAATGTAACTCCTTTGTTCTCATTGCTTAGAAATTCGATGATGAAATTTGGCGAAGATATAGAAAAAAAATGGAACAACATGGAGAGAAGGAAAGTCTGCATAAGGATTATGCGGATGTTTATAGGCTAAATAGGATTCGATAGTCATAGAAAGATAGGTGTTTTAATTTGTTCAAGCCTTGTCGTGGCGGTGGGGCTCAGTAGCCTGGGTTGAATTGAGACACCTTGGGTGAAGCCAATCGAACCGAGGAGGGGGCTGCTCTTTGTACCTTCTTATAAAACGGGTTAAAGAGCAGGAGGAGCCGCACTTCGTACCCCTTTTATAAGAAGAGGGCAGCAGGGAACATAGGAATCTCCCAATGTCCCAGCAGGGAACATATACATCTCCCGACGTCGGAGAGAGCTCATCTAGGTTCTAGATCTACTCGTGTTTTACAAGAGTCAGGTCTTCCTGAGGGACTGGCCAGTCCCCGAGGTACACTTCCGCCCGCGGGGCTTTAGTTAAACTATCCTCGTTACGCGGGTGTGTTCTTGTCACACTCGCCTATTGTCCTGTCGCACCACCGCCACCACAGTCCAAGCCTTGTGGTGGCGGTGTGCTCACTAGCCTGGGATGAGCTCAGGCGGAGACAATTGGGCCGAGCAGGATGCTCTTTGCTCTCCTCTTATAGGAAGAGGGTACCAAAGAGCAAAAGGAGGCGACGCTTTTGCGCACTGGGCAAGGGGCAAGGATGGGAACCTCACCCCATTGCACTGTCCCATGGCGTTGGTCCCTTAGGGGACTGACTAAATACTGACTATCTCACCAAAGGCGGCACCGCGGTGGTTTTTGTGGGTATTCCGTATTATCCGTCAAAAAAAAAGGTGTGTTGAATTGTGTTCCATAGGACTCCGGTTGCTAAACCTTACAAGACGCGACAACGTGTGGAGATACTTGAGATATATCTTTCTGCGAGTCGAAATTAAAGCAATTGTTAAGAAACTAAAAAACTAATTGCCCCTAACAACACTAGCACGCTAGTACACAAGCCCAAGTGGGCACACAAAGGCCCCCATTTATTAACCTTTGTTGGCCGGGGGCCGTCAGAGTGACCGTTTAAACGCGCGACGTATTTGGGCAACGAGCGACGCTCAATAAATAAGCCTATAGAATTCGGTGCAGGCTCGGAGAATATTATTGATTGGGGTTTCTATGTAACAATGATGGGAATTTGAAGCAGGTCTGGCAGCTGTTACAGGTCATTTGCGATGTTCGAACGTAGACTAAAGGTTTAGGATTCAATTCCCTAGGTCCGCGATTAGGATGTCATCTTTTAGTAAGGTTCCCAGTGAGATACCCGCTCACATCATACTGCCGTCTGGTGACAGCCATGCTGTCGCATTTCGCGTGGTTTATACGTTTCCGGTGGACCATTATTTAAAGGCTATTATAGTGTTCCTCATATGCTACCAATTGTAGCATGTAGTCAAGTCAATCGGGGGTGTTAGGGAACCCAGAAATCTACGAGTTAATGCATGAAAATTTTTTCCCATCTGGTCCGAGCTAGGCAGCCCATTTGCCGAGAAAAGCTAAGCGCTCAACATTTTTTCTCTTTCAGTCCCCTTTCGATCTCAGTCGAGTACAAATGTTTTCGTATTTTTCCACACCCACACACCACTGGACCCCACCCGGGCCCCGCGTCAGCAATAAAAAGTGTCCATATGCAACGGCAGTGTCATTTCTACATTGCAGTCGCATCGAATGTCACGAGCAGACACCATCTCGCTCACACACTTGTTTGGCGTGACGCGTATGCCGTCGCGTTTCGATCGATGGTTAGATGCATGGTTAGTTGTGTGAATGACTGTGGGCGTCAACAGTCCCTTAAAGCTCCGACTTGACACTTTGCACGTAGACAGTAAAAAAGGCAGAAACAGTCATGTGAACTGCAGATTGTAGAAATTGCAAACTTCAAATTGAATTTGTACCGAAGGTTATTATATTCGCGTGATGATGATGCAAATTCCATGATATTTGTTTAACCAATACACAGAAACAGCGCTACGCGCCGCATAGCCGTTGGATGACGGATAACGTGACGTAACGGAAAGCGTGATGATGACATGAGCACTGACTTGCATGATTTTTGTCCACCCAATACATAGTAATAGCGCTACGCGCCGTGTAAATGTGTTCGGTGAAGTAAAGCGCCTCTTGGTTTCTCATTTTCATTAGTGACTACTAGTTCCATGATTTTTTTTTCACCCAAACTGTGCTCAAAGCGACGAAAGAAGATTTTACTTCCAAAATAACACTCACAATCTATCACTAGATATAAGTATTTACAGGTAAATGCATGGCAATTCGCAACGTGTAATAGATTTACAATTTACCTGTTCAATTTTATGCTTGGGTAATTTTATACGGCATTAGACTTTATTCGGTTGTAAAGCAACTGCGGAAAATTAATCATTCCATATATATAGTACTTACTTGTAGGTATATTTTATGTTATTCTGAGAAATATTAATCGAGTGTATTCACCTCATGGTTTTACCCGCATTAAATATGTCCCAAGGGGATATTCATCGTCATTATTATTCATGTATTTTCGGGAATAAGGAATATTCTTATATAACTCCAGATTGTAATCCTATACATTTAGTAAATTGCATCAAAATCCGTTCATTAGATGTTAGGTGAGAGAATTAGGAAGTATTATAAATAATACAGACCCACACACAAATTTCCTCATCACTACAAACCAATTGTGTCTCCGTCTCAGTTTTTCTAATAACAGTGAAAACTCACGTAGTAGACATTGATGAAGTTTCGATAGTTATTTAGAACATTTATTCCCGATGGTCTTATATAATCCTTAAAGCATTCTAATTAATTATTTGTATAACAGAGTAATCTTTTTATTTTATTTTTAGGAGGTAGTGCCATGCGTAGTGCATGACACTGAGTCCTCCTATGCCATGGAATTGAGCCTACACGACCGGGGAGGTATTTCTCGCTCACATAATACCGCTATAAAGTGACATCTTCAGCGTCGCGTTTCGTGCGGTTTGTGAGTAGCCGGTGCTCCATTTGGAAGGGGAAGAGGAGGACAACGCATCGGCATAATAATTATGTGGATATTCATGGGCGTCGGTAGACGTAAAAGAGGCTCCGGTTTCTCATTTGCGCCCTATACTATAAAAAGAAACCATCTTTTGTGACGAACGAATCTTAATTTTTTTGTGTATTCATTCTTGAAATTCGAAAAGGAACATCGGATTGATTTGATGAAAAACTTGTGGGTGGATCAAAATGTGGAAATGGACAGCATGGTTAGGGACTCACGTGTCGCAACAGTCATGCAATCTTAGTAGTGAGCTACGATTCAGCGCAGCACAAAGTCTGTAGGGCCGCTAATATATAATAATGTTAGGTGATTGCTCGTGGCTTACGCGTGCAACCGCGGCACGCTGCTTGTCCAATAAAAAAAACCGGCAACAGCGAACCAAAAAATCAAATATCTCTTAGACTACCAAAGCGATCCCGCTCAAACTAGTTTTCGTTTGAAGTTGTTATTGAAATCTATAATTCCATTTATTTTACAAATTTCGTCTCGGTAGTTATATATATGTTGCAGTTGGAGTGACTAAATCGCTGCATTTCATTACGGCTAGTCATTTTCAAAAGCAGTGCCATTTTATTTTGTGGCGGGCTAACGGTTAGCCACATTGAATACGGCTGAGTGAAATTGAGTGAAATTGGGGTTCGGCATTATACGATATTGAATAAAGCTAGCTTTGTTGAAATAAAGTGAATCATTATCCGCCTTTTTTGACATGTTTCTGTGCCTAACTTTAACGCCCGCGGCGTTGCTTGAGATGACAACAACACCATTGTTGTTGTCATCGTCAATTCTAGAATACAGAGAAATAAGAAAACTATACTAATATAGGTTCGAAGGTTTAGGCGGGAGCGTATCTTGTGGTTATGTAATTCTTTTTATTTGCACACAAAACACTTGGCAAAATTTCATGAATATATCGATCAATATAACTGCCAAAAATCAAGAGATTTAACGAGGCTAAATAAATGTCATCCGCCATATTAATAAACGTCGCCAATGACAATCCGGCTAATCGTTAACCCGCCACAAAACAAAACGGCCCTGTTTTATTATTAAGATCTATCCAATGGCCAATTCCACGCGGCTTCTCATCTCGGTTTTTTTTTTATTTTAAAATCACTCTACATCATTTTGTGGCTGTTCATAAATATCTACATTACAGATTTCAAACACAATTTTCGAGTTCAACGAACGTGACATACGGACGGACATGACGAAACTATATGAGTTTTTTTACAACATTGCTACGGCACCCAAGAAAGGCTAATAGAAAAGTATATTTAATCGAAACAACGAACTAATAAAGTTAAGACCTCTCACTAGTTAATAAATCGAATTGAAATTCGTTATCTAGTTTGGATGCATGTTTAATGAATAGAATCGAATAACTTACAAGCGAATCAAGATTATCGATACTGGGTAATCAGATCACAATCGATTCGGTGGATTTATAAGGATCTACAGTTTCCTGCTACGATATCTAATCCAGATAGCTACTTAGGTCTTCTACTAATGTAATTTGTTCCCTGCGTTGTAAACTAGCAACGCGGACGTACAGGCTCCCAGTGTTGCAAGCATAAATTTATACAACAAATAGCCCGGAGTCATTGGAAGGGTAAGTTGTAATCAGATTTGCATTTAGGCCTTGTAACGAGTTACGCCCAATTTTATTGTTCTAGTGCTTTCTCTTCGATTAGTACTGGCCGCACGCGAGTCTAAATTAGTGCTTTGTGTTCGACTTTTAAATCGATCATTCGAGAATAGCGCTTGTTCTTTTTTTAATTTTTCACTAGACCGATGTGTAACGCGACTTATCAATAATATTTAGGTTGAATGCTTAAGGAATTTACTTACTTACGTAAATTACTAGGTATTAAATTAATACATAAAGCATAACAGTCGTTACTTATAGGTAAATTGTTAATATTATTGCAATACATTTACATTTATTATAAGACAAATATACGAAAAGCTGTTTGACTGTATGTGATCGATTTTCTCAAAATCTACTGAACGAATTTCCATTCGGTTTTCACCCGCGTATATAGCGAGTTAACCCAAGGTTATCGTGTATAACTTGTTAACCTTTGTTATTAAAAGGTGATGTCGGGGCGGATCGCTAGTATATTATAACTTTAATGTTTTTATTATAATGTGTAGCCTGGTACATAAATGCAAATAAAGTAACTGGATACTAATAATGAGGCTGTAATAATGAGGAGATCTCTATATCTGTATCTCGTATAGGTCTGACCGGCAAGGAGACACGCGCACTTATTTGAACATCACTCACCTTGTTCCTTGATAGCGGCTACCGCGTGCTGCACACCTATCCAGGGACTCGGCAAATCAAGGAACACCGCGTCCGCCTTCCCCGCGAGCTGCTCGCCAAACCCCTCCGCAAGGACATCCCTGTGGCCAGCCTAAGGAGTAAACTAACAATTTCATTAAAGGATTTCCCCTTATGTCTCTTTCATTAGGATCAGATGTTTTGGGGTTGTCGACTAGGCCACTTTAAATTGAACTTCAAACGGCATACGATTCACATTTTGACAGTGGGGGATAGTGTCCTCTTTAGATATCCAGTCTCCAGTCAAATAACTTTCCTTCGCAAGTGCAGTTTAAGGGAGCTCTGGGCAGGGTGGAGAGTAAGGTATGTAACGGCCACCGCGAGTTGGTAGTTAGTTATTCAGCATATAAATTCCGACTGCTCATGTGTCCTAAATGCAATAAAATAAAAATATCCTTTGTCGTATAATTCATCAACAACTCCCCTCTCTGTACCCCTCTGCCCCATATCTCTCTCTCTTTCTCTCTCTATTTCTTTGCTTAGAAAACGTAAACAGTTAGCGGGTAACTGCTAATAATTTACTTACAGTACTTTGAAGGTACTTGAAAACTTTGTATAGTCATCGTGCCTATTATGACAAGACATCTGTCGGGACAGCAAGTGAACTAAAAAAATCTTACAGTAACAAATTCCGCTAGGCCGTGCGTGTCGAACTCCTCCTCCGCGAGCTTGGCCCGGTGGTCGTGGAAGTCGAAGGTGTACACGTGGCCGTCGGGACGTACCCGGCGAATCAGCGCGTGAGTGAGAGAACCGCTGCCCGTTCCTGTATCAATACTGGTTTTAACCACTGACAATAACAAGAAAATAGCGTGATGACGCGCTTCTATCTCCCCCTGTATCTGTAATCATCTGTAAATGAAGGTGTCATTATCGAAAAATGTTTTGTTACTCGAGCTAGTAATAAGCTATTTCGATAAGTACTGTACCGAATACAGGTTGTAGAAATTATTATACATAAACCAGTATAAGTAATCTCCTTTATATATATAATTATTATTATTATAATGATATTTTATATAGTAGTATATAAAAAGAATTTACCAGCTTCAATGACAGTACTCCCAGGTACCAAGTCCAGCTGCAGCAATATCATACTGATGTCTGGTGTATAAATTATTTGTGTTCGGTGTGGTAAAGTTAATGACCACATCTCTGGTGTGGGCTGCAGCACGTGACCCCATCCTTTTGACAGCTGTACCTGTGTAAATTTACAAAGTTGGTAGCACCTTAACTATGAAGGATTGTTTTGACGCTTGTCATGTGAATTCTTTCTCTTACAACACATTACAGTATTTAATTTAAAACAATTGACCTTTTCCAAAAAAAAAAACCAGATAAAGATGTTAAAATTTAATGCTGTAGTTTATAAAAAAAAGAAATAAGTATCTTATGTTAGGATTTATTTAAAGCTTGACTTGACATTACTAACATTAAGAGTGTAGCAGTGATGTGTTAAGGTATAATTAAAGTCTGAAGTTCATTTACAAAATCTTGGCTATTCAGAATAATTTGTTGTAATGTTTTGTCGACCATAAGAACTTATATCATCATTACCGTTTCCACATCTGAGAAGAGAGATCCATAATCATAAACCTTTTGTAAATCAACATGTTGAAGATAGCAACAAAAGTCATTATGAAGGACCTGATAAGATATCTCTTTTGAAGGATTAAAGTATATTTTACTAGACTAAGCAAGAGTAAAATACTCAATATCCTGTATACTATATAATAGTAATACATATCTGTGTATCTATTTTATGAATAGCCCAGTACATCACTATTCATCAACATCATCGGTCAATATTTGTAGAGTTTAAAAGTTTATATATTTACACCAAGTGACTTTAAACCATTTTTTTAAATATGAAAACAAGTAATTAATAAACGGCTTACAGCACCTATAACAATACAATCTTATGAATTCTAATAAGAAATTTTGTGAACTTCACTTACTTTATTACCGTAGGACTCTCCGATTAGATTTCTAACCTTTAACGCACCATAATTTGTCTGATACACATTCTCGACCAGTTCGCCTTTTTTGTTTTTCATCTCAGGCCGTACCTCAATGGCATGGAGATTATTGCTGAGATATAAAATAACCGTATCACCCTCATCTATTTTGTCCTTGTATGTCCTAAAACTCATAGTATTAGCGAATATAATTTCGTTGGTACAAACAATGGTCGACACTGTTTTGTAAACAAATCCAACATGTGGCCACAAGAACTGACATTTGACATTGACATTTATGGATTATTGAACACTGCATGTTTTTACCCGACTACGTCTGAGGCATGATAATGATCTTCGATTTTAATTATGTATGTATATATGTTATCTATCTATCTTTACAGTTAAATCAGTCTGTTTCATTTTAATTAGTCCTTCTGACTACTCAGAATATGTTTTATTTTTCAATATAATTTTAGTTCATACTTGTAATTTAATCCTATAAACAGCCAGACAGTTGTTAAACAACGACATGGCTCCCTAGCGCTACATTATTATCTTTTACGAAGGATTGTAAACACCGAAAATCAAACCGGAAGAGCCAATTATCTTGGTCTTGGGCCTCGGCTTATCAGTGATCTTTTAATATATTAGGTCCTTACACATAAATTGACATTTTGTATGGGAGGAACAAAAAGTCGAATATTTTTTATATTCAATATAATATATTAAATTAATCAAGTTATGTAACATCGTTTTTGCCATCTCATAGGCAGTTCATTGGTCCCGTTACTAGAAAAACCAGTCGGACGGAAAGCAACAAATTATTTGAAGGTGATTTGGCCTGCCCCATCGGAGTTGCATTTTTTCCCTTGCAACAAGTTATCCAAATTTCGAAAAGAAATGTAATCTGTAGGAGCAAGGTCCGAGGAGTACGGAGGATGTCGTAGACTTTCCAATTGAAGCTCCTCTCCTAATTTGGTAGCCGTCTGTTGCGCAGTGTGCGGTCTAGCGCAGTCATGAAGCAGCAGTGATGTGGAGCGATTGACCAGCCTACGTTATTTAGCCGCTAGCTCTTCCATCATGGTTTGCTGACAAGAGATATCAGCCGTAATATCCAATCTGGCCAGACGCCAGATTTGAGAAAACTGTAATGAACAATACCGGCACTAGTCCACCAAAAGTAACGCTTTTGGGGTTAATTTTCGCTTGGGGCAGGATTTGGCTGGCTGGTTAGTATCCAACAATTCCGCTGAGCGCTTCCGGTTATCGTAAAGAATCCATCTTTGTTCACATGTAATGATTCGGTTTAAAATACCATCATTATTGTGCCGGTTTAGTTATGTAACGCAGCAGTCGACACACGTTTGCCGGTTTGCTCCATTCAATTCGTGAAGTACCCACCTTTCAAGCTTTTTAATCTTCCCGATTTACTACAAGTAAATTATATATCACTAACATCGCAGCCTGCAACTAACACGTACTTGGTTTGCGATGGATCCGCTTCCACAATAGGTTTCAACTCTTCATTGTCAACTTAGGTATCAGGCCGTCCACGGCGCCTGTTTTGCAAGTCGAAATTTCCAGAGTGAAAAATTTGGAACCAAAAACGAAATGTATTTTCCTATGCAACACGATGCCATCATTCACCCTTACAGTCGTTTCTGCAGCACTAGTGCCACGTAAATAATGCGATATTTTCAGTCCTCCATTTTGTAAAATGAGTGACACAAACAGAAAAAAACAGAAGAAGAAGCAAATGAATGACAATAAATGGCCGTACAGATTTGAATTCGGGATTCCTTACCAAAGGGGAGAAATTCGCGATTAAAGTGGCCAGTACGAAAAACACCAATTGCATATGTAAGGACCCAATATAATATTATGGTATTTGATAAATTAAGCCGGCCTTAGATAATTTAATACTGATCTAAGCAAGCGGTAATGGTAACGACTGTCGACTGCCAATATAGAAGTGAAGATCTAAAACTTTCCCGTCGTTATAGGTACGTGCATATAATATTGTGGCAGCGCGTAGCTTGTGGCAGCTACTTATTACTACATGTGCTACATTTAGCATGTTGTCTGATGCGAACTCATTATTCTATGCGTAACGCCGCAAAATAAATTGGAAACTATCTAATAATTATGGAAACTCCCTTGGTTCACAAAAAATAACCATATTTTAATATATATTATAGGAGAAATATCTTCTAAGTAATCAAAATATTTTTGTGTAATTAGGCTATTTGCAATTATTTATTGAAATGTAATGTCACAATGAATTAAAATAATAATTATTTATTTATGCATACAATATAATTTGAGTTGTCATATTAGTTGGAACGGAAAATATATATCAGAAACGTGCATATATACTTACATGTTTGAATGAAACAATGAGTTACAGCTACAGGTATATTTATACACCTATATTATTTATTAACAAAAATACGATATTTACGATTGCATACTTAAATGTCATTGTAAAGAATCCGTGTAAAAATGTTTATATACACATATTTTTTATACTGTCAACCTAACGTGTATGATCTTTAGTCATTTTGCAATGCAGATTCTTTAGAATATGTGCACTATTTAAACATATTTCCTTGAGAAGTCAATCTTACGCGCAACATATAATTAGTTTATACATAGTGCATAATTTGACAGCTGCACATCTTTAAATGGACTCTTTTGAGACGCTCACTATATATCTTTGTATTTTTCAAAATCACCAACCTACATAAATGCACTTATAACTGCTATTGGCAGAAACATGAGGTATAAAAAATCCTAAACAAAATTAAAAAATAAATATAAAAATTTTGACAATTTGTCACTTGTAGCTTATGTCAGTTCGCTTATGTCAATATTCTTCAAAAAAATATTGGTTTAATGTCGAATTATTTAATGATTATAATTTAATACATATTATTTTCCAATTCTCTACAAATCTCTGTAATGCTGTTGATTTTTATGTAATAGTTGTGAGAATGGATGCCTCCAAGATCACCAGTAAAACAAGTTCACTGAAAGCCCTCATATTGAAAGCTTGGCGTGAAAGGTGGACAGATATACAATGGGGAATCAATATCAAGACAATACTACCAAGAGGAGTGAGTGGCGATTTATATAATCTCGCCGATTGCATTCTCCAGCAAGCGATGGTAGGTTGTGGTGCTAATCAACTGGTGATATCATACTTGAAGCATTCTTTGGCTGCACATCTAGTGTCTTATGCGGCAGTTCTACAGAGAATAGCAAAGTTCGATGCTTTTCACAAACCTCACTGTATTCTAAGCT
This sequence comes from Eumaeus atala, assembly GCA_017140195.1. Lineage (NCBI taxonomy): Eukaryota > Metazoa > Arthropoda > Insecta > Lepidoptera > Lycaenidae > Eumaeus > Eumaeus atala. Next base: position 59,800 of record JAFELO010001433.1, read on the forward strand.
TGTTAGAGTTCCTAGAAGGATTCCTAGACAGTATAACATGCCGTAGCAAGATGGAAGAAGAAGTTCTTGAGTATGCAGTGTCATCGATAATCTTGTGGTTACTACAAGTGTTTCACTATTCTCTGAGTAAATATCCATCTTCAAATCCCATACAAAGTCAAGATATTTTAGAAAAGTCAACATCATTACTTCATTCCATAGTGAACGCGGACTTTCTAATGGCCATGTTCTATTTGGCCAAACAAAATGACCCAGATGAATATAATGCTGTCACAAAGAAGTGTCAAGAGATATCTGCATTTATGATCATGAATACCCAATTCAAGGCACCAGTTACTATAAATGACACTATACAAAAACTCCGTACTTTGGATATTGATAAAATAGCACCCCTGAATACTAAGCCGGAAGCTGTTACTCATTGCTTGCAAGCATTAATAGCTATTAATGTTTTGGCAAATCCTAGTGCAGAAATGCAGCAAATTCTGAATCAGCTGCTAATGATACAGAGAGTCAAAGGGTACCCTCTACCAAGATTTTATTGCGAGCTTATGAGAGCATGTTTTATTTCTTTGAATGATGTCAGCAAAGAGGCTTCAAAACAGTCACTGTGGGCAGCATTCACATTTTTAAAGATGCCAAAAATTATTCAATATGTTCACAACTTATGTGGCACTACTGATAAAGAAGATAATTACTCTGTGGAGGTTGTTGAAGCATTTGAAACTCTTCTACAATCAACATCATTACTAGATATTGTTGATGCTAAAAACTCTTGTAATTGTATAGTGTCATTATTAGAACAACTGGTTAAATTAAATGTTGTGTCTGAAACTCATCTGGCATATTTTAGTCAAAAACGTGACAGTAAGGATGTAAAATTGCTAAAACTTGAACCTGCAGGCCTTCAAGGTTCGGTGCCAGTGTTCATTACTCGTGCGGAACCTGTGTTAGCTGGCACTCTTAAGACATTAGGAGGCGATTTTCACAAAACGCAAGAGTTGTATTCAATGTTGTGTCAGATTGTCAGCGGAGGCACCACACTTGATACAATACTGGCAGTTGCAACGGTGGAAGGGAAATTAAAACAATTCGTTTCTAGATTAATTAAATTTAATGAATACGCCTTAATAGCTGCAAGTGAGAAGGGATCATCACAATCTAAGGTGTATGTGTTTGATATATCTTTTTTATTGCTCTGTTCAATAGTTCAGGATTATGGCATTGAGACTGTTCTGGAAGAGAATGGCGATTCATTTTTTGAACAGTGGATAAGAGAGTGCATGATACATAAAGGTGTGCATAAATCACCAGATCAGATACTACAAAGGTGTGACCAGCAACTAGTAGATATATTCATCCATCATCTTAGTGCATTAGATTTTGATTTCAAAAACACGAATCTAAAGCCACATGATCTATGTAACAATGTCAGTGGGGTGGTGAAAGAAATTCTTTATGCATGGGAGCAAGGTGCAATTTCTGTAGCAGATGTTAAGAGGATGTTAGACTCATTAAGGCAGAAGATGGCATCACTTTCAGTGTGTGCTTCAGTGTGGTTGGCATCTTACATCAATGTTGCCCACCAAGATGCTATATTAAAACCAATGAATATGATCCAACAGTTTTTAACCCCACCAAGTGATGTAGAATTGGCTCAGATTGACAATTTTAAAGAGCGAGCCATTTTAATGTGTCAGATAATAAGGAAAATACAATTTGAAACCCATCCGCAAACCATACCAAAGTCAAAAGTTATAACTTTACCGTACAGCATTATTTCATGTCAGCCCATCTTGGAGCAGCTCCAGGCTGTGTGGCAGGATATTAAAGTTAGAGGATATTTACACATTGAAGCTACAAACATCATTGAAAGTCTACTAAACACTGCTGGCCCTGTATGGCTTGTTACCAATTTAGTTAATGAAACTCTTAAATTCCGTTGCCAATCAGATTTAGACCGTTCAGTTGACATTGTACTTGCAATGTTCCATCTAGATATAGAAAAATGTACTACAGCTCTGATCTTGCATGTTCTACCTCAGTATTTATATAATTCTAAACTGTGTGAAGAACTTGTGGAACCACAATCAACTACCCTCGCTAAATTGTCTGTTTATTGTATTTATGCAGCTCTTGAATATAGTTTGTCAAGTAAAGTACATATATCTAGGAAGAGAAGAATGGATGACTCGGAAGATATGGAAGTAATGACCACTGCCAGCAAAGCCAGGAGGTTGAATGATAATACATCTGATGGAACTATGTACTACTCACAAGGACAAAATTCTGGTGTCATTGTCAAGGAACCATTACAGTCTGCATTGGAAATGCTATATAAATCTTTTACACAATTAGCTGGTAAAGATGGTGATATTACAGCACAGACTAAATTTATATTTGAGTTTTTAGTCTTTATTGTGCAGTGTGGTCAGGACAGAGCACAGGTAGTTCTGCAGAAAATGCCCAGTGAAATTGTGTCTACCCTCATAAAAGCATTGCCTGATAATTTTAACACTGGATTAATATTGAGATTGTATGATCTTACAACAACATATGGTAGGAAGGACACAGCGAGAGATCTTTGCCTTTTACGGAATATGAGGCTAAGGCATGATTAAAATGGTTCTTAGAGGACAAGAACTATTAAGAATTCTTCAATTAGGATTTAAGATTATTTATGTAAAATAATATGATGGAATACAACAATAAAATGATAACATTTGAGGTTTTGAATATTTTATTTATGGCCAATTAAGACACATTTTATATGCAATACATAACTTTATAAACATAATTCCCTTTTCAACATAATTGTTTCATTTATTTTTATACAATTTTAAATACTATACATAGTACATTATATGTACTAAGGATATAAGGTAAAAACAAAATTTACTATGGTATATATTTTCTAACATGTGAATAAATACTTATGTTGTAATATTCGTTCACAAGAGTTATATCATTCATACAGATATGGTTTTCTGGTTCAATATAGTATCATATTACTACAAAAATTAATGACAATATAATTAAGATTTAATCTACAACTGGATGGACGGATTTTCTCTAAAATATGGAATTATCGTTTACAATCTTGTAAATGAAGCCTAATCTATTTGAAATTATCTATTCAAAATAAGTACTTACAATATTTACATAATATACATTTTTTTTTTCAAAAACTCATATTTTATATGAGCTAAAAATTTGTACAAAATATAAAATGAACAAATATATTTAATATCTAACATATAGCTGATGCTATTTTACAATTAATATCGACACGATCACAGGAGTGTTCTAGGACTTAACTTACTGATAATTAAATATTAACTATAGAAATGGAGACTAAATATTATTTACCCATTTTTCTGGTATTCCATGATAAGGTAACCCAAAGCGTTATAACGGAAATTTAAGTTTTTAAAAAATCTTTCTGTACGTATATGATACGTATGATACATAGTTATACATACGCATTACATACATAGATATAATCACAGGGAAACTAGTCGATCTGGGATAGGTCAGACTTAAAAGAAATCAAATGGTTATGATCGGTTTGAAATTATTGATCACAATCTTGCCTAAGTAACATATATACAACTTATTACATAATAACACATATGCCATGTATGCATAACCGGGCATGTCTGGGACACGCATGCCATGCCCACTTCTACTATAGTTCTGTTCGGTAGATACAATGGCTATGTAGGTTGAAGCTCCATCGAAAGCGAATTCCTACATCCACAATTTCTGCCCAAGGACTAATAAAGAAATCAATGGGTTTGATAGAAGTTTAATCTATTCAAAGTGTTTTCATTATAGACATTGGCCTTTTTGCTAACTAAGACGGAACGACCATCAACGGAAGAGTATTATCCATAAATTTCGGATGACGCTCCACTTGCCCTAAATATGTTATAATCAGAAAAATGGATCGTAGTCTAGTAGATTGTACGGTAACAAGATACGTTAAAACAAGTATATTATAATAATGCTGGTTTTTTAGCACCTGGCGAGTCTGGGTGTGGGTAATCTGGAACAAGAATTATTATTAATTTATATTACAGCTACGGGCATACATTAAGGCTTCTATATTTTTGCGAACTATGCTTAGAATGAAGTTTTATAAAAAAGAAGTCCTGAGACATGAGGCGAGATATCAGATAGAGGGCAGCGCATCTTTATATGTGGATTACATTGATAGGTGTCGGTAGTGGCCGAATAACTCCAATTGGTCTTTCGTCCAACTATGCCATAACCGTAGGAGCAGGTAGTGCCGTGCATGGTGCATGACATACTCCTGTACAAAGGAATTGGGCCGCCACGACCGGGGAGCTCACATAATACCGCCATAAAGTGACATCTTCAGTGTCGCAATTCGTTTTTTAATCGCGGTTTGTAAGTAGCCGGTGGCCCCGGGGGGGGGGGGAGAAAGGAGGGCAACGTATCGGCATGGTAATTATGTGGATGTTCATGGGCGCCGGTAGTCGTGAAAAGGCTCCGATTGTTCGTGTGCCCCATATCCTATAAAAAAAAAGTAACCCTGAGAGTAAGAAAGGTTCTCGAGTGGCGGCCTCGCGCCGTTAGGCGGAATGTTGAACGGCCAGGAGGAGACAGGGCAGGAACCCGGTCGACTGACGATGTAGGAGGGAACCGCTGGATGCAAGTGGCTCGTGAGCGTGACACATGGTGCTATATGGGTGCCTATGTCCAGCAGTGGACTTCATCCGAATGATGACGATGATAATAATGATGCCATAACCTACTAATATATGCTGTAATTGAGCAAGTACCTATTACGTATTCATAAATATTAAAACTGTAGCCAAACTATTCTGATATGATGGAAGGAATTAATTCCTTTATGACAATTGAACAATCGAATAAACTATTTCTAAATAAGATTTTAATCACAAAATCCTCATAAAGTGAAGGGTGATCGTACGGAAAGAATTAACATCCCGAAAAAGTGATTTTGTTTCTGCTCTTAAATCGAAGCGGTAGGCATAAGGCAGCTCTTAGCGACCTAATATGTAATAAAAAAATTTAAGAACAAAAAACCGTTCTGCAAATGAGAAGAAAAAACAAATTCACAGACGGACCCTATTATTTATCAGGAAGTTTTTTCCAAGATTTATATTTTTAAGTTTCTGTGAAATGGAAACTAGATTGGCAAGCGTCGCCTCAAACCTCACTTAAGATACCTTACTTGTAAGTAAGACTCTATATACATACGCAAAAACAAGGATGTATACAAACTTTCGAAGAACATTACACTCCTTTTGATGCAGCCAGGTAAAGAGCAATTGAAAGAACTCGGTCGAGCTACACCCAAATCCTCGGAGAGCCTCCCCTATGTGTGTGAAATTATTCTTCTATTTACCTTAGATTTCCGATACAAATTAACAAACTCTGTGTCTAATTTTTTCATTTTAAAAAATATCGCTTACCCAATGGTCTTCTCAGTAATTCCCCATCACTATGTTCAGGTGGCGTTCGGGTCACTCGTAGTGGTAAACTTATCCTATTGGGATTACTATTCTCATCGGTCGAGCTCTCGGCAATGTTCGCGAACGTTCTCTGACTTCTATTCCACGTCTGTTGATAGGAACTTTCCGTTGTTACTGTACTACACCTATTGTTAGTGTGAGGCACGTACTGCTCTGGCGACCAGTCGAACACAAATGTATGACTATAGTTCTGTGTGTACGCTAATGGTGTGCCCGATGGTGTTGGTGGTGTGGTTGTTACGTATGGGCTCAAATCTTGATGGCATACATCGGGCACTTTTTGCAGGGCTGATTCGGACCACGTCGGACTAGGGTTCCATTGATCTAATATTTCTGTTTCTGTTATGTTAAAACTCTTCGATCCCGGTCTCCGACTTGCGATGGTTGAAGCCGCGACTGCAACGAGCGTGTCACCAGTGTTACCAGTGAATCTCGGCGACGTACTGGTGATAGGAGTTTTAACTTCGACGTGCTTTCCTTTTCTCTTTGCGTTGGATTGTAATCTTGTATCATCTGGTCTGATATTGGGGTACCTGGTAAGGAAATCTGTAGTTAATACTCTAGAATATTCTTTTTTCGGTGAAGCATCAAATACTTGCAATATTTAAAGATGACCTAATGACAGGAAATATGCACAAGTCGATGTTATAAAATCGACTTTTACATATATTCGTGTTGATTCCTAATATTAATGACGATAAACTTTTTGTCTCACTATTGGCTTCTAATAGTTAAAAATTGCGTTGTTTAGTTACGCTTATGACAGTTACATATTTAGATTCAGGAGAGATCGAGATTAGGTATATATTATTAGATCACCTGGATCTCTCGTTCAAAGGGTGTTTTTGAGCGGTTGCAGTAATGAAAATATTCGATTGCTTGTTAGTTTTACTTTCCAACAAACATATAGGTACTTAGGAGCAGAATAAAGAAAATTTGGTCGAGCAACAGGATTCCAGAGTGTCAATGAAGTCGGGAAAAATTAACGTAAAGATGTTTCCACTCACCTGTTATCTTGTAGTGAAACGGAATAATCCACGGGTCCGTTGTCGGTCCTCTCATACGCGTAGTGGATGGGTGTCAAATGCGCAGGAACATGCGGTATATGCGTCTGAATAGCTGCATTCGGCATCATCACCGCCTGGTTTCCGTTTATGCAAACCGGTGGGGTCGTGGGGTACTGCATGGTCGGGTAGACTTGAATGTCTGGCGCCGGAGGTCCGTACATCCTGGTGGCCGCTTCGTACGCGAGCCCGTAGTGAAGCTTCGACTGGACGGCATAATAATGGTACAGCCAGGGGTTCGCCTTCATTACTGCCGCCTCCTGCTCACTGTTAACATTAAAACAACCCCCTGAATATCGTTTTGGTGTTAATACACTGGGAGTTGTTAGGCCACCCTAATGCGTTAGGTCGTTGGGCTGGCCCTATTCCTATGCATCAGTGGCATTGCCTAATACTATGTACTATAGCTGTCCATCATTACCACCACCAACTGGAGGAATTCGCTGCTGAATGTAGGCCTACAGTAAACAGCACCAGAGGTCACGGTCTGTAGTAATTTTTTTAACAAGCAGTATTTACGGAAAGGTAAGGCTTGTCAATTTCCTACGGTCAAGTTGACTATGACAATGAACACGAGATATATTTACAATATTGAGATTAACGCGCTCATTTCTACAGCCATACTCATTTCTACAGCCATACTCATTTCTACAGCCATACTCATTTCTACAGCCATACTCATTTCTACAGCCATATTTCATGATTGAATAGATACGGAAACACGGAGTTTGTACAATTTTGCATGAATAGGACTAAATAATTGAGATTAAGATAAGCCTATCATAGCGTTCTAGAGTTTCCATACTAGACTTCTGTATTACTTGCTGATGTTATTGAGCATAGGTAGTCAGTAAATTTCTCGTTTTCCTCCAATACATACAATAATCATCACGATACCACTTATATGTGAGGAAGGTGTAAAATATAGAGGCATAAATCACTTTGACTGCCATATCAGGTACCCTAGTGCTAAGTTTAGACATTACACGGGTAAAAATGAAACAACTACAATAACAGAGAATTGCAGGTTATCAACTTTTTAGGTTGTCTATATATATACCTAGTCTTGCCATAAATATTCTAACAAAGAAAAAAAATTTTTTTAATTGCAAATAAAATTTATTACTTTTACAGTGAGCTAGTTTAATACACATATATAAAACAAAGAAAAAGCTTATTTGAAGTGTTCTATTGGCTGCAATACATTCCTTTAAACGTTGAGGCAATCTATCAATAGAAGTACGCACTCTTTCCATGGGAAAATTCTTCGCTGCCAATCGTATGAATTGTTTTTGGGACTCCAAATTATAAAGGGGTTTAGAGCAATCTCTACTCTTTAAAAGAGACCATAATTTGCTTTAGGACAGGATTTATCCGAATTCTTTCCCTTACTGCTTTGACCAACTTCTTCGTACGAATACTACGTGGAAGGCCCGATCTTTCTCCGTCATAAACAGAGGAAGTCACATTGTACCTATTAATAGCCCGGTACACAAACATACGAAAAATATCAAGTGTATGGAGAGTTTTAAAAATTGCATATGGCTCCCATACCTGCTTTGTGTAATGCAATCACAGCGATTCTGTTCTCTTTATCAACTCACAAAATCCATATATAAAACCAAGTTCACTGATTAATCATCAAATCTCAACCAAAACTTCAATTTGTAGGTGTTATAGTTTCTGAGATTTGATGATTAACCAGTGAACTCCGCCATATATATGTATGTGTGTTTGATGTGTGTGATAAAGAGTGAGTTGATAAAGAGAACAGAATCGCTATGATTGCATTATATCACCTAAAAACTGCACGTCTCAACCTCTACTCACTAATTGGCGTGGCATGGCCGTAGACAATGTTAGTTTCTCTCATTCTATTCCACATCCCTGGCTGGCTTAGAGTTAATTTTAAAAATACAAAACGCCAATTCCCATTAGTTCATACATTACACGCTTTGACCATTAGTACGCGCGGAAAATGGGAACCACTAAAGTTTAATGTTTATATTAAGTACTGAGTTGCGGCCATGTTGTGGAAATTATGTTACAGCCAGGGCCTATGGATGTGCGCAATGAAATCACAATAAACTTGGCGGATAAGACATATGCATTAAGGTGCATGTTATTTGCTAATATGGGAATCGTTATCTGATTACATAAAATCATGAGATTAAATGTACATTCTGTTGAATGTCAGAGATCGCCGAGTTACGAAGTTTGTTAATTAATCTCGAACGCTAGTAGTTAAAGTGTGAACTTCAGCAAAGTAGAATTGATGACGTCACCTGTTATTGTCATTGTGTTATTTTTGCTAATCTATGTGGGTTTATGCCTTTGACATTAATGTACACTGATATTATAAAGAGGACACATTTGATTGTCTGTTTGTATTGAATAGCCTCCAAAACCGTTAGAAGCCTACATTTGGTGTGATGAACGTAGGCTATATAATATTTTCTAAAACGTTTTGATCATGGTGAAAACTTCGATGATGTGGAAAAATATCCAAAGTACCTAAATCAATATAGGTATATCTGCTGAAATTATTGACGGCTCGCTGTCCCAGCGGACCTTGTTCCACTCAAATCGTTTAACTCAGGATAAGTCACGCAAACAAATAGTAATTAGGTTACTTGTATGTGCAAGGAAGAGGACGTACCACGCAGAATAGGAGGAGGTAGTGCCATGCGTAGTGCTTGACACTACACCTTCCTATGCAACGGAATTGGGCTGGTACGACCGGGGAGTTACCTCTCGCTCACATAATACCCCCGTAAAGTGACGTCTTCAGTGTCGCGTTTCATGCGGTTTGTGGGTAGTAGGTGGCCCATTGGGGGGCGCGGGGTAAACTTGCTTTTATTGCACATCATACTAATTATATAAGAACTATGTCGGCGCTTTCAGAAATCATAAGACATTCAATTGGTTTTAACGGTGCGAACATATTTTTTTTCGCGATTTTGATGTTGGTCCCATAAATAGGATTGCTACGTATGCCCCACCATGGTTCACGCATGGTCGTGGCGATAGGGCTTAGTAGCCTGGGGTGAAACCAGGCGAAGCCAATTGAACCGAGGGTGATCTTTGCACCCCACTTATAAGAAGAGGGGTCTCAAACATCAGGAGAAGGAATTGCTCTCGGTACCCCTCTTATAAGAAGAGGGGAGCTAAGGGCAGCTAAGGGCAGCAGAAGGTGGCGGTTTTGCGCACAGGACAAGGAGCGAGGATGGCAACCTCAACTTAACTCGGGAAGCTATCATAAGAATAGAATCTCATCGACATGTCTCTTAAATCAAAATTAGGTAGTAAAATATGACAGTTTAAACATAAAATATGACAGACAGTAAGGTCTTATCTATATTCGAAATTAAAGTGCATGAAATAAATGTAAAAGTTGGAAGTAACACACACGTAAACGAGAATTTCAAGACGTATGCATACTCACCGCGAGATAGGGACCCTGTCTCTCATGTGTCATCAAATTTTTGTTTTTCAAAATTGAATCTAAAAACGACCGTTAAGGATCTAAGTGAAACGTGTTAAATCAGGTAGTCTCGTGTCAACGGCTAATAATTTCGTTACATTGGAAAATGAAGTAAGTCAATCTTGTATTAAGCAATAATCAATCTTTATTATAGATAGATAAGGATGAAAATTATTTGGTATCGGAAGAACTCTTCCGAAGAATAACTCGATTATTGTTTTCGTAATCGATACTACAAACCATTTCATACATGTTTTAGCAATTACATTTAAATAGAAAACAAAGATAATAAAATAGAAAAACACTCACAATTGAAACGTTATTCTATGTTATAAAACACTAGATTTATTTGACCTCTTCTTATAAGAGGAAGGCGCACAAAATGGCATTATTGTCGGAGTGCTTTAATTAACGGTCTTTCGGTATTACCGGTACACGTAACGTCGTTATCGATTTTCAAATAGATTTTATAAACGCATTAGATAATTTGATTGAATACCTCACCAGAGGGAGCGAGCTAGCAAGGTTTATCCTGTATTAAATGATCTAAGATGTTCTGTCACAGTTAGATTGGAATCTGTTGTCATGGTAACGTGTAATAACGAAATTATAATTTATATTTTTTTGCCATTTCTTTGTGAAAGATTAGTGCGAAGCCGGGACGGATTGCTCGTCTAATATATAAGTATATACATGCTTCAGATCAGCGGTTTATGCGAATAAATATATTGTTTATTTCTTTCTGAAGGTCACTGCAGCTGTCAAACTTAAATACATGACAATAAGAATGAAGAACCCCCGTTCTAAATATTTAACATCACATAATTTCTTTCTTTCTTTCTTCTCGGGAATGCTTTTAAGTATGCCCCTAGATCGGGGAGGTCTTGGAGGGACGTGCTCGGGAGCCTGAAAACAAAAATACTAAAACCACACGAAACGCGACAGTTTCGTTTTCACTTTATGACCACGCTTATCTTACAACACAATCCACCAAGAAAAACCCTGTAAGTCTAGTCCCAGTCGGTGGAGCTGTCCGTTTCACTGAGTTTTACTTTTTTTTATTATATTATAGCAAACGGGGTATTTTATTATAACAAAAGGTCATTCAGAGCCTTTTGATCAAGCCCATAAACATACACATAATTGAAACGCACTTGTGTTGCCCTCCTGGCCTCCTACAAACTACACAAAACACGACAGTAAGTGGTGGACTAAAGTGGCAGCTATGCTCCACTTTATGATGGTATCATGTAAGCGAGACACTCCCCGGTCGTGCCGGGCCAATTCGGCTGTGTTGTAGCATGGCCCTATCTCCGACTAATATATAAATCTATACAGAAACCAATAGATACAATGGTATTATCATCAAATGCGATTGGTAAGGCATTAAATCTGCACTTCCAATGTAACCTTTACTTTAACTTTTGAGCCAACCTTTTCGATAGTAGATGCGGGAAAATGTCACATAGTTGGACCGAGTCCTGGAATAAGTACAGTCAAGCAAAGAGGTTTTATAGGCACCATAAATACTGGCCGTATAGTGATTCGTGATACATTTTTTTTAGTTTTGTGAACGGAAATTGGTCAGGGCAAAGACATGATAGAAATACTAATGTCATTTATTGTAGATAAAGACATAACATTTCGTTTATAATACAAGAAGTAATACATTATACAAAAAAAA
>JAFELO010001433.1:71579-102507 GCA_017140195.1 Eumaeus atala
AAAAAAAAAAAACCACAGAGTAAGCAAAAGAATATACTTGAACAATCAAGTGTTTAAAAGGCAGACATATTGCTTTCAAGCAACCTTTTATGTTTCATTGCCACCGTGCGATTTCTTCGGAAATATTTTTTGTGTCTAACTTACTCTGCCACAAGTAGAGATATGTCGGAATGTTTGATTGGAAATTTGTAAGTGTCATCTTTAGTGAAATTTTTGTTTCTTTTTTTATTTAAATATACATCCAAATAGATATAATAAAAAATAAATAGATACGACATAAAAATAATGTAAACCTATGTTGCAGTCAACTACATTGCGTGTACACAATCATTCTAACGTCGGTTTGAGGTTAAAAGTTAACTTCCCTACACAAATAGAGAAATTTATGAATAATGGTTGAGTATCAATATTCTATTTTATCTATTAAGTTCTAGCTATTTAACATTAGTAGAGGAGTAAACATAATTTGCCCGTTATTAGCCGATTTATAACGCGTTATAGAAATATTTAATATAATATATGAAATGTTTTAACTCAAGTCAAAATAAATAATCTATTATTCATTCATCTTCTAGGTGTGTTAGTTTGTATATATATATAATCATTATCAGCCCTTATCGGTCCACTGCTGAACATAGGCCTCTTTCAGTGAACGCCAAGATGACATATCTTCCGCTTCTCCCACCTGGTAAACGGTCATCCAACACTTCTTTTTAAACGCGGCCTCCACTCTAGAACTTACTGTCCCATCTGCCATCTGTTCTTCTAACCACCATGGGTGTGTGACCAGCCCATTGCCACTTCAGCGAGCCTATTCGTCGCGTGATATCGGATGCCGTACTTCTCTGCCTTATGACTTCTTTACGAATTCTGTCGGACAGAGAATCACCCAACATAGCACGTTCAATAGCCGCGAATTTGCGGACTAGTCCTAAATTAAGCGGCCATGTTTAGGCCCCGTAGGACATCACAGGGAGAACTCATTGGTTGAACACCATTGTCTTCAAGCTCTGCGGTATGGGCGACGTGAGAATGCGACGAAGCGTCCGGAATGTTGCCCAAATCAATTAGTCTAACAAGTAATATAAAAAAAAACTGTAGTTATATTTATAATTTATCCTTGACGTCACCGGTATAAAATGTGTCTTATAACAAATTTGTTACCTACCGCATTTAAATCCTTCCAATTACAGTAGTAGGTAAAACATTTTGGAGCCATACAAATTAATATGCTTTTTTCATCGTTCCTGTTTCATAATTTTGTAAATCTCTTCTATTGCGCTGGACTAAGTTCGTTTTGTATAAAATACTCTTCATGACAACTGCAGTTCTGAAGAAATATATGCCAAATTTTTGTGTACAAAAAATACCATTTTTTTTATAATAAACGAGTAATCAGAGCTTTTTACGACTTACGACGTCCATGAACACCCACATGGTTACTATGCCGGCGCGTTGCCCTCCTTTCCTCCTCCCTTCCAATAGACCATCCATACTCAACGAACGCACGAAACGCGACACCGGAGACCGATCACGCCTGCCCAATTCCTCTGCAACGCAGCATGGCACCACCTCTTGCTTACCTATACCTATAACCTCAACAAATTGGTCGTAGTTCTCTCGTCAGGCAAAAAAAACATAAACACTTTAGCTCGCGAGTGTACATCAAAGTTTAGATATGTGGTGGACGACGACAAATCGCTTAGCATTCGCGGGGAGCAGATAAGGGGGAACCAAAGGGTACTGTCAACACGTACAGCGCGACCCTGTATTAAACGTGGTTCATTAACTACGTGCGTCTCTAGCTGCGCTAATAATTTGAAAAACAAAAAAAAAATTTACCAGCTTTTGCCGGTGACTATGTACGTGTTGTAACACAGGTTCTAAGCCGCGTAATAGGATTAGTTATGCGCTACTTCTTGCTCGACTGTATCAGAAGTAAGGTAATGTTTTTGGAGCGTTGTTTTTAATATTATCCATAGGGTGGCAAACGAGAAATCGGTGTTTTTTGACTGACTACTGACACCCATAGATATCCATATTATTAACATGCTGAGGCGTCGTCTTTCATTTCTGCTGCCCTCCAATGGGCCTCTATGTATTTGTTTGTACATTTATTTAGTACACCGTACAGCTCAAAAGACCGGATTGACATACGGGGTGTCCCCTTCATGGCTTAAGCCTTATCGTGGTGGTGGGGCTAAGAGAGAGAGAGGACCAAAAAGGGTGAGGATGGGGATTTCACCCCATTTCCACTGTCCCAGAGTTGGTGGGGTCGTAATGAGTTGCGGGACAACCCTTCTGTGGCGGTGGCGTCGGCCCCTTGGGAGTAGTCAGTCACCTAAGGGGCCGATGCCTTCGAGGTGCCCTGATCATTTGCAGTTCCGTTGCACCCCATTAAAGGCGGTACTGTTGGCATTGGCGGTGTTTACTGGTGGGTATTCGAGCCCTACACATAAGTGAAACCCACGCAGGGCCGATGAAGGCGTTTCCACGCGTCAAAAAAAAGATTTGTCTAAATAACGCGAGTAACACTGGGTACAATAACATATAACGTACACATTAGTGTTTTGTGTTTTTCATTTAAACCTTCCATAATTTCTTTTTTACACGCCGACATAAATGCAACTGACACACGCGTCTAATTTCATTCTTTATAAGAAATGCCGGCAAACATACAAACAGATAAACCGACACAAAACTTGTAAAAAATTAATTTTGGCCCCTACTGCCTATACGTATAAAAACCTTATACATTTATTTCATAAATATGTATCTCTTGTGTACATACAGACCAATTACTGTTTTGCTGTAGGTACGTATTACGTGACCGTAAAATATAATGGTCCTTGCAAAATTCCGTAATATGTGAGCGCTTCTAGACCGCATAGGCGGCTAAGTTGAGCATAGTTTGGTAATTACAACGTGATGGGTGTGCAATGTGCATCTCTAAATTCAAGTTTCAGTAAGAAGTCATGCCAGTCCAATTCTGCTACAATGCAGCATGGTCCTACCTCTTACTGAGTGGCTCGTTTTATTACCGACGAATGTATCGAGGAGGTTTTCCATTCGACACGTACCTGTATATATTATTTTAGAAGACGTATAATTTTTTACATGGTAAATCAATTTTGATATTTCTTTTCTTGATGGATAGGGTACATTCTTCCAACATGGTCCCATAAAAGTTTTGTCGGTTTTCATGAATTAAGCTAAACACATTACGATAATTGTAATTGTTGGAAATGAATTTATTCCATTGTCGATCAGCATACTAATTGTTGGAGTTCTCTACTTGCGTGCCATAGCCTTGTTAATCTCTCTTGATCCGTTACGAACATATCAAGCGCCGCTCCATTGCAAATGCCACATTTCTGCTCCATTTTATCGATGATTATACAGTTGATATTTATGAAGGCATTGAAATTTCAATGAAACTCCGGCGTAATCAGGGTCTTGTTATGCATAACCGAGTTAATGGAATGTGCCAGTACATCCAGGGTCCAATTTGTGCGTCCCGGGGCTCGCAAATAAATCTCCGCGACGGTACGTAGGCGGCCGACATGTCGCCGATTTCTTGTTTCTACTGTCCTCATACGCCATCTTTTTGTTTGACATTTCTATTATAGAGGTTTTACAAATACGTACGTTTCGCGTACCATTTTATGCGCCTTTCGTTGTATCGTTGAAAGTTTTAATTACCTGTGCCTAAAGTTACGACTAACTCAGGGTCTACTGGTTCGTGTGTTCTACCACAGTTATGAAGTCCTAGGTTTGAGTCCCGGCTCGGATCACATAGTGTCGGATTTTTTCCAATTACTAATACAGTCCGAAGTCAGGTAGTTTGCGATGTTGGCCCCCCGCCCCCCCCGTGCCGAGTATCCCGCGCAATTAGCTCTCTATACACTATAGATATCGCCGCTGTGACCAAAATTCTCGGTCGCCACTACTATAATGTTTCCGTCCATTTTGTTACACTGGATCTTTAAGTACCTGCCTAGCTTCGAGTCCAGCATGTACCTTAACTTTTTACGAAGTGGTTAGTCGGAAGAATGCCACGCCTACTAGCCCTAGGGGGCCACTGGTCAGAGAGTCCCAAACGATATAGTTACCTTCCTGGGCTTAGATCCGCTAGATTAACCGATTATAAGAACTGCCACGAACATTGGCGACCGTCTTTGCTGATGCGTTCCTGATCTTTAAATGACAGGTCGAACAGTGTTAGCGTCCCAACTGGCCGACTGCGCCAGAAGGAAAGCAATGTCTGTCGAGAGTGCGTACTTCTTACAAACGTCCATTTCTTTGGCACAGAACGATTTTCGCACGCCACGATTATGACATAGCCTAAGGTGCAGTTAGACTTGTCCTTGATAAAATGAGTGACACTGGGTACACTGCAATATATAACCAGTCGGGGTTTGTAGTTTTTCAGTATACTTTTAGGTTGTTTGGCAATAACACATAACACAGGCACTACAAGTTAAACTGAACAATATAACCAATTAAATGCGACAAGGCTCAAACGATACGAGTAAAAAGTGATCTGGTTTGCGCGAGGGAGCATGACAAATGACGTAATAACGCAGACAATACCAGCTGAGAAGCTTATATTTATGGGATTAACTCATGTAGTACAGGTTATGTGCTTGTGCAGTGAATAGAAGTAAAACTCAACTCGAGCATGCGTTGTGTTGTTTATATTTTAACAGTATAAGGAGAGAAATGAGCAGCTAAATTAATGAATTTTCCTGAAGAGGTGCCGCACAGGAAGAGGTAGTGCCTTGCATAGAGCTTGACACTATATCCTCTTATGCAACGGAATTGGGCCGGCACGACCGTGGAAGTACCTCTGGCTCACTTAATACCGCTGTAAAGTGATACCTACGGTGTCGCGTTTGGTGCGGTTTGTGAGCAGCTGGTGGCCCAATGTGTGGGAGGGGGAGAGGAGGGCACCGCATCAACATAGTAATTATGCGGATGTCAATGGGCGTCGGTAGTCGTAAAAAGACTCCGATTTCACGTTTGCCCCCCTCATCCATAAAAAAAATGACTACCGTGTTACTAATACGTGGCTATGCAACGTCCGAGTGTGGACAGGAATCAGAAGTGCTCCGGAATTGATCCTAGCCAAGGAGAGAAAGAGATGTGCGGAACGGACTGCCGACCTCCACCAATTCGACTTTAAGGACAATATGAATGACTACCGACGTGCACAGACATCCGTACATTTGTTGTTTTTTGTTATATATATATATATAATAATATATATATATAATATATAATATATATATATAGAATATGGGGCAAAGGAATTGGAACCTTTTTTACAACCGACACCCATGAACATCCACAAAATTACTATGTCGATGCGTTGCCCTCCTGCGCACCTCCCCCCAATGGGCCACCGGCTACTCAGACACCGCATATAACGCGACACTGAAGGTATCACTTCACGGCGGTATTATGTGAGCGATAGGTTCGGTTAGATTGCGTTTTTTTTTTTCGGTCCTTTTTCGGGATTCCAAATTTCCCCGATCGAGCCCGGCCCAATTCCGTTGCATAGGAGGATGTAGTGTCATGCACTATGCATGGCACTACCTCATCTTATGCAGGATGGCACTACCTCTTCCCAAAAGCAGTGCAGAAGTGTTGCATATTTGTGTCATCGACGAAAGGCAACACGAAACGCGACACCCGGCACACGGTGAACGACCACCGGCGGGTTTAATTCAACTGCAATGCAGCGTGCCTCTTATAAATGAAGTAAAAGATGTTAGCCTCGGCTGTCGTTGAGAGAGATCAGCAGCTACGCTGATGTTACAATCAAAATCAAAATATTTTATTCAAAATTATTTTACCACACAAGCGTTCTTTTACGGTGTTTTTAAATTTATTAATTGAAAGATATTGAACGTGTTCTGGGATCTTCTTGTATTGACGCACACATTATCCCTTAATTAGTCCATTTTAACTATCAGTAGTCAGACTCAAGGATGAATAATGCATACCATTTGTGAAGTTATAGAGCATTTGCTTGATCAGAAACATGTAGGGCACCTCGACTTTCCTCGCTTTACACTTTCAATGAACCATTAATTTTTCCGAATAAAAAATGTTTCTACGAGGGGAGGAGGAAATGAGGCAACATCTGCATAAAAATTATGCGGATGTTCGTGAGCGTCGGTATTCGCCCGCCTATACTTAAAAAAAAATACAACGTTTGTAGGATTTCGCAGTTCACTCTCGTCGCTTCGCTGGCCTATACAATTCTACACCAACTCCACTTCAAACAATTCTAATACAAAATACCTACGTGAACAATTCTAGCCTGCGACTTGTTAGGGCTTGCCCTTTGAGCCGATTGTTTAGGTCACTGTCACCCACTCGCGCCGATATTAATTTAGATTTACTATCGCACTGACGATTAATACAGACTAGTTCTTAGTCACTGTAATGAGATCGCAGAATTATCTGTTCAATTAATAGATTTGAGCGAGCCAGCTCGCCTATTGTATGGCATGACTAATGGTACAGGAATCCTAGCGTTTGTTTGGAATATCGGAGTGATATTAATGTATTGAGAATATATCTAGTACAGTGGGTTAACTATTGATCAGGGCTTGTGACAAAGTTTGGGCTGCCTTTATCATCCAATATAGAGGTGCTTAACCACTGTATGTTACGTGCATCGGTGCGCACTGTTCTCTGATCGCCCTTCGAGCTGCCATATTGTTTCTCCGTTCGCACTACAGTTTTTTAATGTGTTTCAAAACAACCATACATACATCGTGGGCCAATCATCTGTTTACGAGTCTGTGTTTTTTTACTACAGACGGTCATATGTTTTCAAGGCGATAAATAAAAACTCTCGTGTAAATAGGGCTCAACGCTACTTCACGTGTGGCTAACTTTAGCTGTTGCACATGAGCTGCCTCCCTTGGCCGAGGGGAGGGTGAGGGGTCCCGGTCCCTTAGGTCAAGAAAATGATAGTTCTTTTAGCTGATGAGTTCTGATTACCTATCGGGTTTCATCCCTCCCATGTGCGGGGAAGGAGGGGTTTTGTCTCCTATCGACTATAATCTCACTTAGGCCATCGCTCAGGTCTTATATTATTATGTAATAACCTATGAAGTTGCAATTCACAATTATATACACGATCGATCGATATACACATCTTCCACGATATTTAGAATTGGCATCCGCGTTGAACTGTGGGACATAAAAGCGATTAGCTTTTAATTTGTATTTCTTGTAGAATGTAGTGCTAGTGCTGTAGTAAAGTAAAGTAGCTGAGTAGTACTAACGGAAATTTATTCCCTTGGTAAAAAAGATTTATTACCAAAGGAATAAACGAATTGTCGACGCATTCGAAAATGTGTCTTAAATCCGTGACATAAATAACGATCGATATAAACTTGTTCACACACTGAAGATATAATATCTAACAAGTCGACGACCGGGTGGCACAGTGGTAACACAACTTGGAACGTGCATGTTGCGCCCGAGGGTTCGCAAATAAGCACAATTTCTTAAGAAAAATAACAAACACTAGCAGTCCGACCCGACTTCGCACGGATAGTCCACGAAATATACAAAGTCATTAATTTACAAATACAAAATGATGTATATTAATCCTGGTATATACATATTCAAATTATAAACATATATAAATTCATATGAATGATGATTTAACGGCATGGTAATGACAATAAATTGTATCTATGACAGAACAACGTCAGTGGGAAAAGTCAGTAATGTCTCCCCACCACGGTTCACGCCTTGTCGTGGCGGTGGGGCTTAGTAGCCTGGGGTGAACCCTGGCGAAGCTAATTGAACCGAGGGGGATCTTTACACCCCTCTTATAAGAAGAGGGGGCTTTAAGATCAGGAGGAAGAATTGCTCTCGGTACCCTTCTTATAAGAAGAGGGGACTTAAGAGCAACAGGAGGTGGCGCTTTTGCGCAGAGGGCAAGGGGCGAGGATGGGAACATCTCCCCATTGCACTGTCCCAAAGTCGGTGGGGTTCCGTCTGTGGTGGTGGAGTTGGTCCCTTAGGGGGCTGACTAGCCGTCGAGGTGCCCTGGTGATTGTTGTTCCGGGGCACTTCACCGAGGGCGGCACTGATGGCACTCGTAGTGTTTTTTGTGGGTATTCGGCACTATCATGTGCCGGGAGTCCCACACACCACTGGACCCCACCCAGGGCCGACGGTAAAGACTAGTAAATAAATGCGTTTCCTCGCGTCAACAATAAAAAACCAATAAAGTCTGCTCTGAAATAAGGATTTACTTTGATATTTTTTCATAGCTTTAGTTACATTATCGAAGTTTCATAATGATCAAATCCTTTCACAAAATGTTATCTAGCCTATGCTTATCATCTGTGATGAACATAGGCTATGTCGGATTGTAGAGGAAAAAATATTCTTTCAAATCGGTTCCGAAATTTCGGAGCCTGTTCTATGCGAACAAACAAACAATCAGATGTTTAAATTTATAATATTAGTATAGATGTTCCCCTTAGTACCTGTAACACAAGTCCTTATGGTACTTAGCACAGGTCTAGGCTAACGTTATATATCATATACGCTACAATATAATTAATAAACAACGTAGCCGTGAAGCCACGAAGCCAATAACCAGCTAGGAAACACAAACAAAAAGTTCATTGTTAACTTTAATAAAATAAAGTCGAGGCGCAATCAACGCTGAAACGCAAGCCAACGCCGTATCACGCGCCACGGAATCTCGGTGTGTTTTTAGCGTTTTAGCGCAGCAAAATATTGCTGGGAGTAAATTCCGCACCATCGATCAGGCGGGCCGCTTGTTAAACACCGTTCTCACATCACAACAATGGTCCACTGCGGGCATATTTCAAACCATCCCGATACTGCATCGGGCACCGCCGCATAAATCACACCTCCGTGTTGGTAAACCGTTACTATGGCATTACGATCTCATTTCGCCTAACAGATACCTATTTTACGCCATTATTAATTTTACTTTGTGCTAACATCATCATTGGACACGGCTGGGCGTAGGCAAAGCTCGGCCATACACATTTGTTGCAATCATACCGCTGTACACAATTATAAGGTGATATAAATACAGTTTTGTTTGTTTGAATTCATATATGCTAAAACTACGACTCCAATTGTTCTAACAACACTGAGGAACTGATAAACCGTGATAAAATCCGTAAGAGTAGTTTTATTGTAACGAGTAACATTCGCGTAAACCTAAGACATAAATTCATTTATGACTATAACTTTGGGTAACATTTAGCTTAGGTATAAATAATTTACTACAATTACTCAAGTTAGAATAGAACTTACTTAATATCTGTTTTCAGGATTATAGAGGAACATACGTAATAAAAAATATTTTGCGTTCATTAATAACGAGAGGAATTTAAGAGGGAGGCATATTTTAGTACAAATTGCAAGCCAGTGTCCGTGCGATTTCAGTGCAGTGGTACTTTTTGTGACATACTATCACCACAGATAACTCAACTTGGAACACATATGTTGGACTATATCGAAAAAAAAAAATTACTATACACAGTATATAACAGGGATAAGGTTCAGCTACATCTATTGATATATCAGAAAAATTGCCATCATGACCTCACGCCCTAATGGACGTTTCTTCATAGATTCGGGTTTTTGAACACAGACTACGTGTCTGAGTAGTACTCGTAAGTAAGAGCGAAATGGTAATAATAACCTTGTGGTTGTTGTGAAATGAGCATACCCTCTGCGGATTTAATTATGATTACGAATTTTACGCGAAGAATAGGTTCGCTGAATTTCTAATGGCTTGGGTTTCGCCCAAAAGTACAAAGAATGGGCCCGTTAGGTTCCACTACTAAAGTTTAGGAATACCAAGTGTTGGTCGAACATTCATTACTTGGGAATATGATCTCCGTGCAGTGGCAGGATGCGAGCAGCAGAAGGTTGGTCCGCCTGGCATTAAAAGAAGCCTACGTCCAGCAGACCGATAAGGGCTGATCATCTGATGAAACTTACTCCAATAAATTCCAAGCAACTGTTTTATTAAGGCAACTTTTTCAGCAATTGATCAAAGTTTAGAAACTAAAATCTTTGATCACCCCTTTCTAAAGATTATATAGCGGCGATTTCTGCTAATACACGAACCGATCTCGGAATAAAGATAGTACCATTAATAACTTCGTAACATCACTTTTGACGTTTGTTTAAGTCTTTAGATAATCGTCGTTTCGCAATGATGAAGTGATTTCGCGTAGGCCCATCATTCGTCCTGATATACTGGCCGAACGATTACGGTCGATTTACCTCTCATAACTTAATAGTCCCGAGTGAGACGTAAGCACGTAATTGTTTCGAGATGTTTCTAAATCATGAGTGCGTTTTAGATGTAATCGCCGTGTTTACAAGTTAATTGTGAATATTTCTGATCGTGAACTGCGCCGTCTCGTATGATTCATCGACTTTATTTAAAAAATACTATAATAACTTCATGCTCTCCTAGTATGTTACTAATATTAATTTGAAACTTTGTATAGATTACGGGTCCCTGTGTATTATCACGTCAAAATTCCTAAATGGATTTTACAAATCGTAAGTACAACACGTACGCTGTAAAACTACTAAATTTTGCACGTGACTTTGTCAGTCCACGTGGACGAATGGTATTGCACAATGACATATGAAGCGATTAATTAAACGAATGGTAAGTCCACCAGTTTGTCCATGTGGTAATGGTAAAATGCATCTATGGCATTGAGACAGGCGAATTGAGCCCTGTCGTGTTTATGTGTTCCAGTTTCCAGTGGTTCACAGAAGGGGAGGTGCCAAGAAGTGTAACGCATTTGCATGACAATAAAACGGAAGTCTATGGGTCATCAAAAGACGCCTGCCCAGTGCTCCCCTAACCATTAGTTATGGAGGACCATACATTTTCAATTCAGTAGTTTGCATTAGGTCTATTGGAAGAAATACCCTGTGGGATAAGTAGTAACTTTGTATCAGTCCTTCAAAATGTAATGCTCTTGTTTTGTATTCATGTACATGAACTGTAAAATAAGAAAAACTGGAGACCGAGCTCTTTGGCGTGTATTTGGGAAGGTCTATGACCAGCAGTGGAAGAGAGGAGGCTGATAATGAGCTATGTAGTGGCAGTTACTTACCGAACGTCTTTGACACTTCCATTGTTCTTTTATGTCGTAACAGAAACGTGAACGTACACTACATAGGATATGGGATTATTGCAAGGAGCCTTACCTGAGCACCTGATTGGTGCAGACTACGACGGGTCGCTGCGAGTTCTCCAGATTGTCCTTCAGCTGGAGCACTGCGTGCACCCACAAGAACTGTCCGCAGCGACGCTGGAGCCGCAGGAGCGCGATACAGGACCGCTCCTGTTCGGATTGTGTTACTGGAAAAAAGATGGGTACTTTTATATCTACACTCATAAAAGGTAATGCTGTTAAGGCGCGAGAGTAATCATCTTGGCTTAATTAACTACCGACGTCTTAAAATATCTACACAAACAATGTTTGTACAGGTGCCTTGCCCTCCCCACCATTGTTGAAGCCTAGTCGTGGCGGTGGGGCTAAGTAGCCTGGTGAACCGAGACACCTTGGGTAAAGAAATTGAACCTAGAGGGCTGCTGTTTGTACCCCCCCTCTATAAGAGGGGAATAAAAAAGCAGGACGAGGAGGCGTTTAAGTAGTCCACGGGGAAAAGGGTGAGCACGGAAAACTCACCCTGTTGCACTGTGGCAAAGATTGGAGGGGTTGTCAATAGTCCAAGGTAACCCTTGTGTGTAGGATAACTGAATAACTGTAAAGGTGACCTGATGGTTTGTAGTTCCGTGACACCTCATCCAAGGCGGCACTGATGGCACTCGCGGTGGTTTTAGTCGGTTTTCGGCACCATAATGCGCGCCGCGAGCCCCACTCATGACTGGAACCAGGGCCGATGATGGTAACAGACATACTTTCGCATTTAAAGTATTAATTATGACTTATTTTCTAGCCATCTCGATGGTGGGAACAATTCGATCATCATTTGCAGCCTTTAAAACAAAAGCATAACCACCTTTCTCAGGCATTGATTAGAAAAAATACAAGAAATACGATTTCACACCGTACTGTCATCCGAAGGCCGATTCTATATAAACATTTATTTTAAAGAAGCGCATAATTTAAAGACATTCTTTTCCAAATTCAGCCTTACGCGCATGCTTTTAAATTGTTTTTACAAGTATCTATGCACATTGTCGGTATAAAAGATGTGCAATACGACAATTTCTCACAACTTTTTTACGGACGGTTTTGAGACGCCGACTGTGCATCTTGGTATTTTTGTGTATCAATGCTCTCAGAACCCCAGTCACGATCCTCTATATGAACCATTCATTCACGTCAGCGCCCAGGCCATTCTTGCTACCGTGAACGAGCTGCCCTCAACCTCGGAGTCGGGGGGATGAGGGACCCAACAGTCTCTCTGGTCATGATAATAACAGTTAAATTTGCTTTTATGTACACATATCGAGATACATCTCTCCCATCTGCGGGATAATTGGTTGGACCCCTTTTAACTCCAAACCTAGTCTCGTCAACCGAAGAGCACACATGAAAATCCGATGAAGCTGTATTGGACTTCCCTTCGCTTCCACGGAATAAGTTCAGGTCCAAAAAAAGTTCTCAAGCCATAGATATAGCATGCAACATTGTCATCCATGACGGGGTAAAATCCACGAATACCCAAGTGATATTTCTGTACGAAGATCCGGCTGAGATTGTACTCGAGCTGTAACCAGCATCCTGTTCCGAGTGGTGCGCGTAGGTATGACATCATGGCTCTGTGATATTGTTTGTTTTTTACACTTACCATCGTAAGATAAAGATAAAGGTTGAAGTGTAATTGAAAAGGTTAATTGTGTTTATTTTAAATGTGTTTAAATTGATATTCATTATGTGCACTTAATTATTTAATATTAAACTGTATCGGGTTTGTCACTTGAATCGGAGTTCCTCGTTCGATCTCGACTCAGTAAAAGTTTTAAAATGTTCAAAAAGATTATTTCCTTATTTTTCTAGACATTATGTTAACTAGAAATATCAATAATCCAAATGGTACTAATTATGAATCGGCAATATCATCGATCACATCGATATTTTTTTATAGTATAGTTAGGTAATCGAGAAATCCGCATAATTACTGTGCAGATCCGTTGCCTTCTCTTCCTCCTCTCCCTGTCGGCTATCGGCTCACAAACAGTACGTCACTTTAGGCCGGTATCACGTGAGCGAGAGGTAACTCCCCGGTCGTGCCGGCCCAAATCCGCTGTAATGCACCATGGCACTCTCAGTATAATATGAACCTCTTATGAACCATATTCTAAGTTGGACAGACTGTACGTGCCAAGTTTAAATAGATCTCATCCAGGTGCATAATAGGTTATCCTGGACAGACAACGTGACACGAAATTTTATGTATTTAGATAGATACCAGATAAACTAAGAAACGATTAGCGGAGTATAAATAGACCAATAAACAATTCAAAAAGTAGATATAACTAACACAAAGCATAACTTCCATAAAATTAGTATTTGGTATAATAATACATTGTAATTAGTACAATAGAATATTTGTAATAACTTTCTTTGCACTAAATCACAAAACAATGCTACAGCTGTCGTCAGTCACGTTGTAACATGATTGTTACTGACAGTAATTAGTGTCCAGACGTATTTAAGTCTAGACTTAATCAATAACGATCTGTACTATAATTAATAGATTTGCCCCTCGGAAGTGTTAAACGTTGGTAACGCAGCTGATTTATTTGTTTAACAAAATTTTATTTGTAGTTGTCTGTGTAGTTTTTTTTTCAAAGCTTTTATTAAAGCTTTGGCTTGCTAAAAGCTTTATAAAGCGGGCGTAATGCAGCGGTGACAGACGTCACTGGAATGTGAATCAAAATGACGGTCAGCCGAATTGGACCAGCTCGACCGAGGAGGTAGCTCTTACAGACATGATATCGTGTAAGGTGACATCTATGATGTCGCTTTCATGTTGCTACAGTGGCAATGTTGTCCCCCTCAATGGTCCTCCTTCACCCTACTCCCAAGTAGGACAACGCATCTGCGTATGCGGTACATTACGGCTGTGATATGACGGCACCGCTTTTCTAGGAAAACCAAGCTTGTGACATTGCATCGCAACCTTGCAGATATAACCAGCTGGTTACGCTGGCCCATTAGAGGGGAAGAGGTAAGGAGCCCCAACATGCTTCCCTCATTGTCGTGGCGGTGGGGCTCAGTAGCCTGGGGTGAGCCGAGACACCGTTGGCAAGGCCAATTGATTCGAGGAGGGCCCCTTTCCTTTGTACCCCTCTTATAAGAAGAGAGAACTAAAGAGCAGAAGGAGGAGCCGCTGTATTTACCCCTCTTTTAATAAGAGGGGACAAAAGAACAAGAAGAGGCGGTGCTTTTGCGTATGGGGAAAGGAGCGAGGATGGGAACCTAACCCCATTGCACTGTCCCCAAGTTAGAGGGGTTGCCCTGTGGTGCGGGTCAACTCCATTTGTGGAGACGCCAGTCGGTCCCTTAGGAGGCTGACTAGCCGTTGAGTTGCCCTGATGATTTGTTGTTCCGGGGTACCTCACCAAAGGCGGCACTGATGACACTCGCGGTAATTTTTGTGGGTATTCGACACTGCAATGTGCCGAGAGCCCCACGAGCGGGGAGGTACATCTCACATGACACCGTGAAGTGTCAGATATGCTGCCACGTTTCGCTCTGTGAGTTTCTTGTGATATCAAGACGTCTGTCATCTCGTCCACCCGTGACGTGGTAGCTGTAAAGCTTCTGCAACGTCACGCTTGTAAGATAGTTAATTAACCGTAATAAAATCCGTTAAAATATTTTATTGTCAATTGTTATATTCGAACGAAGTTAAAAACAATCTCTATGAATTCTTCCGTCAGTTTACAGATTTTTTTCTAGATAGGTAATAGTTACTCAAAGTGTTAACGACGTTTACTTTACAACTGTAACGGTACTTATGTAAATGTATTGCACTAATTAACTCAATCCATGTGGTCGGCGTTGTTTATTATTAATATATCAATAGTACGTACCGCCAGTCTCTTAAATCAACGCCGAATGAAATAAACCTCCAACCCGTCTCTAGAACACCTGACTCGAGCACTGCAGTCACGAACTGACGTCACATAAGGCGGGGGACTTACTGGGCCACTTATTATTTTTTTATCGAGTCTGAATTTATAAATATGTGCGTGCGTGCGTGCGTGCGTGTGTGTGTGTGTGTGCGTGCGTGCGTGCGTGCGTGCGTGCGTGTGTGTGTGTGTGTGCCAACGGAAACATACTTAATATTTTTATAAAAGTAAGAAATTTTATATATTTAAGATTTTTATGAACTAGCCGGTCGTCAAATAGTGATGATGATAATGATAATAATGTTTGTTTTTTTTTTGGAAAAATGTTGATGATATTATTATCAAAAGTGACATAAATAGCCAAAATCGATTCCGCTTGATACATTTAAAAATGGCAAAAATAAATTGCAGAAAAATTACTTCAAGATTATTTCATGGATTACTTTAAAAACCAATCCAATCTTAAACCTAAAACCAACGTGGACGGTGGCAAGCCAGGTCAAATTCAGTTGTTGTTGATGTTATTATGTTATTCAAGAGATTTAAATTATAGGACTGATTCGTAAATTGGGAAAAAGAGATATTACCTTTTCAGACAAGGCTACAAGAACTTTGCAGTGATTACTCGTTGAGGCTAGTTAACGATATACATAAACTTTATAGCCTAATCTAGTCAATACAAAACTAAATTTTTGAACGAATATAACCTGGCCTAGAATTTCTCATAAGCCCAAACCAGCTGCTCTGCGGTGTCACTTAATTCACTAGGAAATTTCAAATGTAATATCCTGATAGAGCTTAAAGTATTCACCGTCTACACCGTCATATAAATCAACAGAAGTCAACTGCGTGGTTTATGTCGTGAGTAAAGACATTAACAGCAATCAAAATGGCTGACAATAAAATACAATTAATTAGTGGGTCTTAAAATGCGAAGCGGACACGCCAACAATGCCTGGATGTAAAATATTATTCGTAGACACAGTGTTAGAATGAGCTTAGCAGACTACAATACTATAATTTTTTTCTTTTATTATTTAAAATTTATAACCTAACCTACTTACAACAATGGCAGTTCCTGAACTGAGCATTATATGCCGCCGTTTGCTCAGAATGATGTATTATACGCAATGTTGACCTATTAAATGAGAAATACATTTAGTATAACATTGGTTATTTAATACTTCACAATCTGGGGTCTATAAATATTTATTGTCCGTTCTGAGGTCAATAAGGTATGCGGTGTATAATTGAGCATCCGTGTGGGCTAGCGCTGTCCTATCTAACCTTCGATTTACGTGTACCTGTATTAATTAGTACAACTACATCGTTATTTATGTAATTTAAAATATCTTATGTCACGCGAAATATAGATACTATTAGCCCTTCGCGTGTATACTCGCGTAATCCACCCCCCCAAAAATGCACTTTCGGGGATGGAGTTTGGTAAAATTTATGCTCTGCAGATGTTTGCGTCCTAAGAGGATGCTGTCAAACTTCAAGTTTAAAGGTGTTACAGTTTCGGAGACATCGTGGTTAAGCAATGATTATTTCCTTCTATATATATTTAGGTTATTACATAAGCTGTTTGACCTATAGAGATTTAGATTAGATAGGTATATTGACGTCTTAAGTTTACGCGGACGTTACTAATTACATTAGATTTGAAAGAGCAAAAATCCTCACTAGGGAACACAGACTCCTTCCAAGAATGATCCGTGCGGCTATTGAAATAAAAAAATAAACATTAAAATTTCAATGGAGAAGATGAGATGGGTTTTTCCCTCTCCTAGGGGCCCAGTAGTAAACATAATCAAATCAAAAACTGAACATAACACCTCAAGACAGCAAGATATAATAAGTACTATTTGCGTTAATCGGAACAACTATTTAATTGTAATTCTTCGGGTACCTTTAAATTCTACTTCTGAATCGCAGAATAAAGGTCGTGGTTGACGGCGTATGCACCCACTTAAAATTGTCAACGCGGGTGTTCCTCAAGGCTGTGTTCTGTCTCCTACGCTGTTTCTTCTGCATATCAGTGACATGCAGCAAACCAGTGGCCTTCATTTTTACGCGGATGATAGCACTGGGGATGATTTATACACTGGCCGTGCCGGAGATACGTCAACGAGTATTGGAACAAACATGTGTCTGAAGACGAGGATTTGTTATCCAATGTCACGAAATTTAGCCCTCTTTAAGACACAAGTTTACGCGTTTACCGCTGAACAGTCATCCTTCGTCGTATCTCCTCGTTTTCAGAACACCTAACTATCGGCCTCGGCTGGTATCGGTGTGTACTTGATGTCAACATATCGAGTAACGTTCAATTCAGCGGTCATTTAGATGTGAAAGTTAAATTAGTCTCAAAGAAGCTGGACGTGCTCAATAGGGCGAAGTAGTACTTCAATCCAGCTCATCGGCTGCAACTATATAAGGCGCAAGTCCGATCATGTATGGAGTACTGTTCCAACCTTTGGGCAGGGGCCCCGCAATATCAGCTCGTTACATTTGACGGCATACAACTCAAATCCTTGACGACCAAGTTATTTCTGGACAGCTCGATTCTTTGGTCCTACGAAGAGATGTCGGTTCGCGGTGCGTCTTTTATCGTATTTTTCATGGTGAGTGTTCCGAGGAATTGTTCGGCTTAATACCAGCAGCATAATTCCATCTCCGGACATCGCGGCAGAACCCTAAGTTCCCCGCCCATCAATTTGATGTCCGTAAATCCACAGTGCAGTTTAGACGACACTTCTAAACGCGCACAACTGTACTGTGGAACCAGCTGCCTCCCTCGGTATTTCCGATCCGATACGACGTAGGGGTCTTAAAGAAAAGAGCATGCCTATTCCTTGAAGGCCAGCAACACGTCTGTAAGACGCCTAGTCTAACAGATTTCCATGGGCGGCGGTAGTACCTACTCGTTTGCCCCCTATCTCATAAAAAACTTTTAATGATTTATGACATCAGGACATCTGTCATCTCGGTCCACCTGTGACCATGGTTACAGTAAAGCTTCTGCTACGTCGGGCTAGTTAAATATTTAAATAAGCCGCGATAAAATCCGTAAAAGTAGTTCTATTGCATCTCTATGCATAGGTATCATCTCTATCTCGGGCATCTCTATGCATACCTCTCTAGGTATAGGTTAATTTTCTAATTTTGTTTGTAGGGGGTAAGTCTTCGGATATCCTGCACCGATCGACAGTTAAAAATTCAAATGTACTCAATTTTTGCCATCTCATAATCGAGTTTTGTTATAAATTGAGTTTGAGGCTCTATTTTCGACCACTAAAATTTCAGTAATATCAACAAAACCATAGAATTAATACCCACGCAAAACTGAATAATGATATAGAAAAACTGATAAAATATGTATAAACTGACAGTAGACAGGTAGATAGGATCGCAACATTATCTGTAAAGTTAGTTTTATTGTAATACTATACAAATTTCGACGCGTGCTGGCGCCATCACACCATGAGTCATGGCAGATACTGTTTATATTAAATAATTACAGAAATTCCCACGAGCCTGCCAAAATACCCAATAAATTGTATTTGGTAGTTTGTGTTACGGCATTAAAAGATAGTATCATAAGATCAGATAATCTTTGTCGTTTGAGTAACAATACTGCCATGGGTGACGGCCGTATTGTTTTCTAATTTAGGGCTATAGTGGTACAAAATACCAGTACACACTGTACTGGAGTGAAATACCGACCTTATTTAATAGGGAATGGGTTTGTTTCGGTTTGTCATTGAGTTTGTGAGGTAAAGTAAAACTGTTGTGAAATAGTTGAAGCGATAAATTCTGTGATGTCCTTTTGAAATGTTCTTTTACTCGTATGTAACATTTCGTAATGATATATTTTGATAGCGGCCTTGGCACAGTTAACTTCTATGCTGCTACTCTTGTGTGACGTATCACCAGGATCGATAGTGATAATAATTGCCCTTTGATGAAAGGAGCCTTAGAGCAATACTAAAATATATTGTATCAGAAATCAGAAGTAAATAGGCTTAGGTACCATATTATGACAGAAAACCAGGACTAAAAGCATCATTGAAGAGGTGGAGGAAAGGAGGAAAATCTGCTTGACATTTATATATGATGTCTATGGTCATCGATAGACGCCAAATGACACCGACAATAAGAAGAAATCATTTTTAAAAGAAATTTAGCCATTAGCCAACAGTTAGCTTTTAGTTTTAATCTAGATTAGAGTCTGGAGAGTCTGGAGGGATCTGGGTGACAGCAAGTTACCGTTTCTAGGAATTATGAAATATATATATATATATATATATATATATATATGTATATATATATGAGAGAATTTTTGAAATAGCAGTGTAAATATTGAAGAAATGATGGAAAGCTTCTCGTATTGTAAATTGTAACAAATGATAATATTCCTAATGTGAAAGTGGCAACTATCTACCTGAGGTAAAGGCAGTATGTGCCAATAATACCTTAATAATTCAATTATTCATATTGTGGAAAAACAATGGAAGGATAAGGGCAGATCATGACGACAATAACGATGGGAATCAAGATTATGATGACGACGATTGGTAGAACGTCAGATTTAAATTTAGGGAAAGTTGAGACTGAATCATCGAATTATGATCTACGCAGTACAAATGGGATGTCTTCGCATATTCCGTTGTGATCGCGGAATTGTATTGCAATCCACTTTGATCCCTACGACACTGACGAAAGAGTTTACATTTGTCTTGGGCAGCAGAAACATGTTTGTATAGAGTAATAAGGGTTAATGCCAGGCGGTAATTTGTGCAATCTTGAATGTTGGTTTAAGGTTGAACGCGCAATGGACTGTTGTTACGTAGGTAAGTTCAACATATATGTTCATTTGCGTTTGGCGTTGGGCTTTACTGTAGCGCGCAATCGCACCGGTACTACTGAACGAGAGAAGAAAAAGAGAGGTTCTTTGAAAATTTCTATGAGGTAACTTTAATTTTAAATTGTCGTCCTCGTGTAAAATAATGATAAACTACAAAAAGTATACTAATAGCCTTGAAATCTTAAGTTGTTTGTTACAAGAATGAAATCAACAGACAAGTTATGACCTATTGAAACCAGTTGAAATAACTATACCAGTTGAATAAAATAATGGGCTCCATAATAGAGGGCTGCTAGAATGCAGCAGTAAACTTTGAACATTTAAATCACGATGAAGAAGTTACAGTAAATTTATCCCAAAGGAGAACATATTAATCAATCACCGATTTGTGGGTAATGACCACTAGATAAAATTAAATATTTGTTTCAGAATGTCTGCTTTGAGCTGAGCCGAGTGGTTCAATGGGTGAGAAGGTGTGTAGGATTGTATGGCATGTACATAGTCTCAGATTGTGCTGATGATAATTAATGTTAGTTACAAAATACTCCTGGCTCCCTAAGTTTTGAAATTAAATAAAATCTTTGCGTGTATGATTGACATTTTGGCGTTGTATTTTTGAATATATTCTCAAATAGAATTCTACTACTGGATAGCTAAGCTAGAACAGAGAGCTAGAACGCATCGCGCGCGGCAGTGGGGGGAGCGCCGTCGTTTTCTGTGTTTTTTTTCTGCTCCGTATCTATTTACATTAGTATAAATGTTGAGTCGGAGTTACAACATACGGTCGTGTCCATAACAAAGGAACACTGCAGTCTAGTATCTGTAACATAAGTCTTTACTCACCACGGTACACAGGACTTGGCAAACGTGGTGTGATAAGTCCACAGATATTATTATTATTGTTTTCAAATTATATTAGTTTAATGTGCGTAGGCCCTTATAATAAGATTAAGGAGGTACTATGATTGTGGTCTGGATAACTGGTGTGTTTGTGCTGTGACTGTATGTGTCTTTATACACATAGCTGAAGTGGAATCGGTAAATACGTGTATTGAGCTCGGGTGGACAGAAAAGGCATTAGATTAACAAAACAGTACTACATACATCCAGCTATAGGCCGATATAGGAATAATGGTGATAATACAACGAAATCTAAACTGATACTAAAAAGATGAATTGTAGGTGTGTTCGTTTGAATGCGATAATTTCAGAAACTACTGGTCCAAATTGAAAGATTGATTTTGTGTTCAATAGTTTGTTTATCGACGTAGGCTATAAACCATGACGTTACGACTGATAGTTACGATCATCGTCTCGTCTTGGTCGTACATTCTTAACGAAGTGGACGTAGTCATGGATTTTTAGTGGCTGGTAGCCGGTTTTGCTGTTAGTCTCATATTTTTAGTGGCTGGTAGCAGGTTTTGCTGTTAGTCTCATATTTTTAGTGGCTGGTAGCAGGTTTTGCTGTTAGTCTCATATTTTTAGTGGCTGGTAGCATTTACATGTGCATCCGGTGAGGGAACATTTTGCTGTCGTTTTAAAATGGCCCTCCACAAGATGACCGGACATCTTGTGAAGGACCGGCCTCGAGAACGTTGGGGTGATGCCAGTCATTATACAACAGTAATCAAATCGGCATCAGAAACATCACATTAAACGCTCTTAACAGAGCTAAGATTAGGTTGGAAGAGAAAGTGTCGTGACATGCGAACACGTGAGAACACGTCTACGTGACAGATGGAATCAAGCACAGACAATCACGGTGTATAAAAAACATTTTGCATTACGTCGAAAGCTAAGCAGTTGGATTACGTACCGGCCAGAAGATTTGCAAACACTTATAGAAATTTTTAATCATATGAAATTCCATTAAAGTTGCTGCCATCTTCTAGTTGGGATGCAGTAAATGTGATGTTTCGCAGTAGGAGTTAATCAGTCATTGCAATCTTTTAGTACGAGGTAGTGCCATGTTATTATAAAGCCGAATTGGGCCGTAAACTATCTCGCGCTCACACGCCATAAAGGGACAGCTCTACTGTCGTTACACACACGTTCCATGAGTAGCCGGTGGCCCATTGGAGGGGTGGAGGCAAGGTGGAGAGCGCATCATCATGAAAATAATACGGTTGTCTATGGGCGTCGGTAGTCATCAAAATGATACGATTTCTCGCTTGCGCCCATTTACAAAAAAATCTTGTTTTGTTTATCAGGGAAAGTAAAGCTTTAAGATTCATTTCGTTACTGGTTCTAAGATAGATTTAGCACTCAATTCGTGCTTCCTGCAACGACATATAAACGGCCAGCGGTTGTCACTGGTGGTCCTGGTTACACAGGATTAGCAGCAGGGAGAAAGTATGGTGGGCCAAGCCAGAGACAAAATTGGAAGTACACCTCTGTCATTACACTGGCCCCATGTTAGGAGGAGAAGGGCCACACGTTTGTGTTGGCAGAAGCAAAAAGTGTAGGAATAAAAAGGGATGTTACTTAGGTATTTATACTTAAGAAAATTTTACATATCAATCAGACGTATTTTTAGTAGATGCACACGTCTAGTTGTCAGGTCCACCATCAACCTAAAGCTCTAAATCAGGTGGAGTCTATATTAACGGAATTTGTGATTGATTACATTGACTCCGTAACCCAAATGGCTAGTGATTAGTACTAGCTTCCAATTTATAGGTCCATAAGTTGAGCACAGACATCTCTTAATTGGGAAAGGGAATGTCTGATTTATGAATTAGGAAATACTTCTGATGTTTAAGCATCTGGAACATTTTAGAGACAGCAAACTTTTGGTTTCGCGGCTAATTACGTACTGCCACCCGACCTGAGATCCGATGGGTGTGTGGGTCTCGAGCTGAACCGAATGTAGATCCCTGCGGCCGTCGTTGTCAGCAGCATGGTATTTCGGCGACTGGTCAGTCTCGACGTACAGTCAACCCCCTAAGGGACCGACGTCACCTCCACAGATGGGGTTGTCCCGCATCACAGGGCAGCCCCACCGAATTTTGGACAGTGCAATGGGGTGAGGCTCCCATCCCCTCATCCCTTATAAGAGGGGTATAAAGAGCGGCTCCTCCTTCTGCTCTTTTTTCCCCTCTTCTTATAAAAGGGGACAAAGTGCCGCCACTTCCTCGGTTCAATTGGCTTCGCCCACGGTGTCTCGGATCACCAAAGGCTACTGAGCCCCACCGCCACGATTAGGCTTGAACCATGGTGGGGGGGGGGGAGGTAATGTGACAACCTAGATCAGTGCAGTCCAACATCAGAGCCATGTAATGTAATACCCCCTATTAAGTGGGCGGCATACGTTGCACTTAATACTCAAAATATAGATAGTGTCATTACACAGGATTACATGGGGTTCAGTACTTTAGTTACAATAGTTTGCTTTTGTAAGAGGTCATGCCATGCTGAATTGTAGCCAAATTGGGACGGCACGAGCAAAGAAGTACATCTCGCTCATATGATGCCGCCGTAGATAGCTATCGCATTTGCTGCGGTTTGTGAGTCTCCGGCGACGTATTGGAGGGTAGGAAAGAAAGTCAGGAACGTATCTGCACAACGATTATGCGGTTGTCTATAGGCTACGGTAGTTACCAAGAGGCTCCGACTGTTTTTTTAACAAAACTGTTTGTATTGTTAAGTGGTTTAAAAGGCTAAGGAATTTCCTTTTCACCTAGTTAACCGACAATCGGCGGTATTGATGCTGCTAAATATCCGCACAAACAGAAGTTATGCAGATACATTTCCTATTTCCCCATCCCCCTTCATCTGCATTGCATAGCAATTACTTCAAGCAGGTATTACGAACGCGCTGACTTCCCCGGTCGTGCTGCATGAAGTGCACGATGTCAAGGAGGACCCATCCGAACATAGTAAAAGTCGCTAACCTCACGAGTAACGCCTCATAGCGCCTCAGTCAAGGTAAGGTCTAAGGCCCTAACGCAGATTTCCGAAGGTCATAGTTACACGCGAAAATGCAACATATGAATTTGATTGCGAAAGAAAACTTCGAAAGTATCTATTCTAGTATATATAGTAAGCCCTATTAATATTTTTAATGTTGTTGTCTTTTAAGTTTTAATAGCATTTGGGATCAAATGAGAAATCTGAGCGATATGGACTAATTTTTTAATTGCCTTATAAAAAAAAATAAAGAAAAAAAAAATTACCGATATCAATTTTTGTTCGTAATTATTATGTTTTTTATTTGAGAAATGTCAATTATGCGTGTAGAATTTAAAACCTCCTGCATAATTCCCGGCGGTTAAAACTAAGTATTGTAAACATTTAATTTTATAGATAGCTAATGTTTTATGGAACACTTACAAACAGATTACCGATAAAAAAAATTATTTCGAACACTATTTAGATTTAAAAATGTTCTTTATTGAAAATGTCAATTCGAACGACATGGCAACTGCCAGTACCAATTCGGCAGTTCACGTAACTTTTTTATTACGTTAGAAATGCGAAGGTTTTATTCATAATGCCATTATGATTCGCAAGTTCGAAGTAGATTCAGCTAACGATAACTGGCAGCATTACTGAGCGTTTAACATTTTAACGTGGCACATTTAGAAATGTTAAAATGGTAATAAAGTAACGTGGGAAGTTCAAACTTGTGCCAACGATTTGTGTTAGGTTTAATACTTATTGATGTGGTCCATGTGCTTAAATTTTATATAATAAAAATTACAGATCAAGTCTTCACGTCGACTCGGCACGAAAAGTGGGGCTACCGCTTTTCCTTTCCGATCATGATACAGCACAGTTACATTCCAATAAAATGTAATGAATCTAATTGTAAGCCATTTTGTTATATTTATAGAAGATATTTCAATAGAGACAACATTCGAAAGTTTAAAAACTGGTTAAATGTATTAAGTTGGACTAACATATACGAGTATATAGAAGAAGATGCAAACATACCATATTGTTTATTTCATAATTTATTTTGCGTCTTTTATAATCCTGGGTTCCTCAATTGCAAATAAAAATATTTATTAATAAAAGACAATGCTGAGCAAAGGCCATAGAGTAAGTTGTGAAACTAAACGAAATTTAACGTGTCACTATTTTAAAAATAAGAATGTGGCCACCAGAAATAAGTATGTTATAATATATTCAAATCTTATATAAGTGCAATGCAATTATAAGAAGTGTAGAACAAGCCAGCAAAGATGTGCTCCAGAGTTGGCTCCCGTTTTGACTTTCTTTTTTCGTTTCGGAGGGACCTAACTCTGGTTAGTGTAGTAAGACTTTTGTGTCTTCAGATTTAGGGTGACGATAGGGGGACACCCCTCCCTCTTTTCCCGCAGATGGGAAGAGATGTACCGGGTTGATTGTGGGCATACCCTATAGTAACTATTTTTTGGACCGAAAAATGGGAAGCGGTCCCTCTCTCCACTCTAGTGGGACGGCGCGCGCTCGATGCCGTTTAAATTGCGGTGTCGTGGATAAGGATAATAGAGCTCATTTGATGTTTGGATTATCCTCCCCTCGGGTGAGGAGGCCGGCCTTCTATCTGTCGGGTGGGGTTGATTTGCGCTACAAATCAGAAAAAAGCTGTATTCATGATTTATTTGTTATTGTTAGAGCTCTTTAAAGTCGCGTTATTTTATCTCTATAAATCTAAACTCTCAACTTACGGGTTCGAACCCGGGCTCGTTTCCCGTTTTGACGCGCATATTCCGATTCCTCTACTCTGTTGGCGTAGTTCCCAGCTCTTGGAAGACAGTTTTACTGCACCCGATCCCTAAAGAAGGTAACCACTACGACCAATCCAACTACCGACTTATAGCGATGACCCCCTTTGTTTTCCAAAATTGTAGAATCAATTACCAACTGCCAGCTCTTGCGATACTTAGAAGATCCAATAATTAGTGACCGCCAGTACGGTTTCCGCCGTGGACGTTAAGCTGGTGATCTTCTGATTTACTTAAAGCACCGATAAGCGGAGGCAGTTGAAATCAAGGCATTAGATCGGGTTTGGCACAACGCGCTTCCTTCAAAGGTTTCTTAATACGGACTCCCTGAGAAATAATGCGATCGATAGCTTCCTGACAAATCGCAGCATCAAGGTCGTGGTTGACGGTACATGCTCCACTTTTAAATTTCAACGTTGGTGTAGCCCAAGATTGTGTTCTGGCTCCTACACTGTCTCTTCCGCATATCAATGACATGCTGCAAACAAGTGGCTTACGCAGATTGAAACAGCACTCGGGATGGTTTATACACTGCCAACATTTCCCGGGAA
The DNA here is from genome assembly GCA_017140195.1 of Eumaeus atala. NCBI lineage: Eukaryota > Metazoa > Arthropoda > Insecta > Lepidoptera > Lycaenidae > Eumaeus > Eumaeus atala. Next base: position 97,878 of record JAFELO010001433.1, read on the forward strand.
CACGTCAACGAGTGTTAGAACAAACTTGTGTCTGAAGACGAAGATTTGTTATTCAAAGTCTTGGAATGGGGCCGGCTAAGTTTAGTCCAATTTGAGCGCCATAAGACACAAGTTTGCGCGTTTGCCGCTAAAAAGTCACCCTTCGTCGTATCTCCTGGTTTTCAAAACACCTACCTATCGACCTCAGCTAGTATCGGAATAATGAGTGTCGACATAGTGTAACATCCAAGAAGCTGGGTGTGCTCAATAGGGCGAAGCAGTGCTCCATACGGCCCATCGGCTGCTAGTTTCCTAGATGCAGGTCCGATCGCATATGGAGTCCTGCTTCCACCTGGGGCAGGACCCCCGCAATATCAGCTTGTTTCTTTTGACCGTATACTACGTACAGCGACTCGAATCATTGATTTAATATTTCCGGACAGCTCAACTGTTTGGTCCTACGAAAAGATGTTGGTTCACTGTGTGTCTTTTACCGTACTTCCTATGGGGAGTGTTCCGAGGAATTGTCCGGCTTAATACCAGCATCAGAATTACATCTACGGACATCGCGACACAACTGTAAGTTCTACGCCAATCAACAACATGTCCGTAAATCCACAACAGTGCGGTTTAAACGACACTTCTTACCGCGCACAACTGTACTGTGGAACCAGCTGCCTCCCTCGGTATTGCCGATCCGATACGACTTAGAGGTCTTCAAGAAAAGAGCAAAGAAGAGGTCTTTGAAGGCTGGCTACACGTCAGCGAGATGTCTAGTTTTGCAAATATCTACGGGCGGCGACAGTCACTACCCGCTTCCTCATTTGCCCCTCTCATAAATAATCTTAAGTATTAATAATGATAAACTGACCACAGGGCGATTATATAATACGTAATTATTCAAGTTTTAACCCTTAAGTGATGATTTGCATATGAAAACAATGTGAGGTGTGATACGGTTTTACGTGCAAGCAGTGATCGGTTGCTCATAACATCAGTGTACCGGTCATTTTTCACGCAGGGAAAATACTTTTGTGCGTCGTCCATCTGGTTCCGGCTGAACCGGAAGGGTGTGTCGAGCTCGGCACGAGAAGCGTGCCACTGCCGACTGAAAACCAATGCGAGAACCTTCGGCCGTTGTGGTGGAGTGCCACGGATCTGTCAGCAACAGGACACCCCAGCGAATGTAACGGTGTAAACCGCACGTCGTTTATGTTCTTTTGTTTTCCGAATCATGTTTCTTTATAGAATTGCCCCTGTTCTATAAAAAAAAACGAGAACTCGGAGCCTTTTTACGACTACCATGCCCGTGAACCTCCTCCCAAGGGCCACCGGCTACTCACAAACCACACGAAACATGATACTGTATATGTCGCTTTACGGCGGTGCTATGTGAGGGAGAGTTTCCTCCCCGGTCGTGCCGGCCCAATTCCGTTACATAGGAGGATGTAGTAACTCCTCTTCCTGAAAGTTCGAACAGCGAGTATACTCCAGCCGCGTGGTGTAGATGATACATACAGTACTTTTGTTACATCATGGGCAAACGGGTCGCCCAGAGGAATAGAGTGGAAGTCCTCGGATGATACCTCTGAACACGTGTCGTCCACATATTCACTTGCATAAAGACGTAGCGTCATGGCCTAGCCTTTACCTGTAATTGGACCACTCAACACAAAAATATTTTTTTCAATTTAGGCAAGTAGTTCCTGAGATTGGCTAGTTCAAACGAAAAAACTTCAGCCTTACATTATTAGTATAGATTGCAGTTTAAATGAAATTAAAATCTCCTAGAAATTTAGCCTCATTTAGCTGCAATTCAACAATTTGGTGTATACTCACTTAGCCTATGTTTGCTCTGCGCCTCCTTGCAGCAGTCGGGGTGCAGCAGATGGTACCAGCTCACGCCGTGCAGCGAGCTGCGCTCCCAACCCAGGTGCCACTCGCTACTGGACACACAGTGTACAGTTAGGTTTAGGTTATTTATTACAGCTGGAAACGAATGTACAGACAGAGGAATGTGTATGTTTTGTAGTCACACGAGCTGTCCCTAAGTCCGATGGTGAGTTCCGACGCCCATAAACATTTGCAAGAAGTCATGCAGTTTATTAATATATTTTTTTGTGAAATCGAGGCCGCTTGCTCTCCAATGAGGCATTGAACCGGGATGCACCCTATTGAAGAAAGTTTGCCATATTTTCTTCTAAAAATTTAACGCTTGGTAACACTTATAACTATGCGATAAAGTTTTTATATTTGTAGTAAATGAATGTTTATGCATGATTTTTCTGTAGTAGTCACGTGATCGCAAATACCGATGATAGTGAAGCTGACGTCATATTTTGCAAACACAAAAACAATACACTGTCGGATATATATGTATATATATAAAAAGTACGTTTCGTGTATTTTCTTTTATATCAACAAGTTCACCGCTTTCTATAACATCTTTAACTTTTAACGGTCCACAAACTTATCCATTATGATACACTCAAGGTTTTTGTCGTTAATAACATTCTTCCAGCTCATGGAATCACACTGCCAAACTATTTCACAATTATCATCCAATTATTCTCCAACTCAATGAAGGCCTTTCTATTGAGGTGTTAAAAGGGATTTGTCCAATAATGTTTCGCTGACAAGGCTACTTAAAGAATTCCAAATTAATAATCACTTGTCGCCCATTGATATCTTAACATTACGAAACCTGTGACTTCATTATTAGTTGATTAAAAATAATGATATATGCAATGAAAATATACATGACGGCTCAAAACAAATATCAGGAGGTTGCCACAACCGACATCGATCAATCATAACGACCTTCGGGTCAATATGCTCTCTCTACATCCGAATTCTTAATAAGATTTTAATTATAAGTTCACCAGCTGGCCCAATGGACTGTGTTTTTTTAATCGCAAGGTAATCTTTAATGTGTGGTTATAACTCATTTGATTTTGAGACTTTCTGTTTCGTACCTGTTGAGTGGTGCCTATTAAAAAGTGAGAAGTGATTAATTTATACCTAATACGAAGAGCAATTTGTAAGTTTGTCAGTTTGGCAATTACTTTTGCCGATTGTGTGGCACGATCATGGAGGTAACTCTCACTCTCATAATATCGCCACAAAATATCATCTGCTCATTGAGGCAATGAGGGTAACACATACATGCGGATGGATTTATAGACGTTGGATTTCGCAAAAACGCTGCCCGTTTGCGTTCTTGTACGTACAATTAAAAGCGATAGTCAGATAAGTACCGCTTTACCTATTTGTTTCATGGATATTTACTATATATAATCAAAGATTGTCGTTAATACTGTATTTGTTCACTTATATATTTAGTTTACAATTTATATAGTTTTATCGAGACACTACTAATGAACTATGTCTCAATCTGTCTAGTTTTTGTAAGAGGTAGTGGTAGTGCCATGCTGATAGGAGGAGGTGGTGCCATGCATGGTGCGTGAGACTACATCATCCCATGCAACGGAATTGGGCCGGCACGTCCGGGGAGGTTTTACTCACACAATACCGCCGTAAGGTGACACCTACGGTGTCACGTTTCATGCGATTTGTGAGTAGCCGGAGGCCCATGGGGCCCCAAGTGGGGGAAGGTCAACGCATCGGCATAATTATGCTGACGTTCATGGGCGTCGGTGGTCCTCGAAAGGATCCGATCGCTCGTTTGTCCGCCTATACTATAAAGAAAATTCGCCTACTACGAAGCTACTTCACTGAAGTATGCATGATAACTATGCATAATGGAATGGGATAAGACAGGAAACAGCAACGCCGCCACATACTCCCTAAATAACTAAATTGAACATTATCGCCCATGTACCAAATTTTTGAGCATTGACATATTTGAAAACTATAAACACTGAACTGTCAGAATGTCATCGATCCTGTGCATTAGGCTGATATGTTAGTTCCATTGGGAATAGAGGTAGCGCGATATGTGCTCAAATGATCCCACTGACCTGACCTGACCTAGGGCGGTCTATGGTATCAACAGTCCGTTAGATTCATGTCGATGTACGAAGCACAGATTACAACAAAAACACCAAGATACAAAGTACTAATTGTACGATATGATTCATTAGACTAATGTCGTACGGAAAATAAACAACATCTAAAATGCTCTTGTCATTATAATGAGAATTAGGCAAATAACTTCAAACGCACTTGAGAACGGATTGATGAAGTTTAATTGTATACCTTATACCATGGGAGTTAAGACTCACTATAAACAATACTTCGTGTTAAACAGTAGCATAAAAATATTATTTAAAAACTAAGTACGAGTATTAGATGTACAGAGAAGTCGCAGCAAGAATTTTTAGTTATTTAAAGGTCAAATTGTTGCATTGAAGTTATGTAATTTACTCCGAAATGTTTTAAGGCTGTACGGCACATTGGGGGGGGGGGGACGCGAAAAAAGATGGCAACGCGTCGGCCTAGTAATTATGCTGCCGTTTGTGGGCGTCGGTAGTCGTAGAAGGGCTCTGATTGCTCCTGTGGAAAAAAATGAAACATAACGCTTTACTGTGCCTATAGCGCTTTTGTCTCTTGCACACCACTTAACGAGTAAACTCCAGCCACGTGTTAATGCATAATGACACACATTGGTCTTTCCTCTGGAAAAACAACA
>JAFELO010001433.1:111056-127581 GCA_017140195.1 Eumaeus atala
TAAATCAATAACGTAATGTGAGTAAATGAGTTGTGATGTAAAATATCCAAGAGGCACTTACAATTTTATTCATCTTCTTTGTTCGTCGTGTGTAATATTGTAATCATCACATAAACAAGCAGCGTGTGTCTATCATTTGCTAGTTGTGAAGAGTGACCAGCAAGTACTAGGTGATCAAGAAACGTCGTGTGTAACGGACGTGATGGTCATCTCTCAAGTAACTAGGAAGCACAAACGGCTTCCCTGGCTCTCGCTATCGCCCGTAAGTATCATGTCTGTCTAACAAAGAATGTCTGTTTAAAAAGTATGATCCAACTGTCTCGATTAATGTGGCCTTTACCATTACGTTTACTAGCTAGTACCAGCGTCGTGTGTTTAATACATAACATAACAGCCTTAACAATAATCTCGCAAGTAACTAGGAAGCAAGTAAGTGTATCTTCCTTTCGCTCATTATGAGTATACAAGGTTGCTTTTGTAATTTAGTACCTTGATCTGAGTAGGAATTTTGTGACACCAGGACAATCAAATACTACACGAAATAAAATAGAATATGTTTATTCTCCTAGGCATTAGTGTTATTATATGCGTGTGAATATGTGCTCAAGGTAATTTCCCGGTACTATCGACACAATGCGTCGGCAATGTAACATCATAGGTACTATGTTCGCAAACACAAAATCATGTTTTATAATAATAAATGATCGAACTACTGCGAGTAATATTGCCCCCTATCTTTTTATTGATCAGTATGGGCGTCGTGTGTAACGACCTTAACACTCGTCTCGCATGTAACTAGGAAGCAAGTGCGCGTGTCTTCTCCTCGCTCATTGTGAACACACAAGGTTGCTGATGTGCATTCACAAAACTCAAGGTTCTCGCTACACAAAAGTGTAAAAAATGCTATAATGTATCGTTTAGAAGTTTTTGTGTTTGTTTTTTATTGTAATTAAATTTATAAATTGCTTTCATTAATGTTTGTAATGTATCGAGGAGGACCAAGTGTACAAGCGTGGAAGACTTGGAAGCTTGTTGCGGTAGTCTAAATTGGTTGCGAGCATCAGATCGAGCTTGACCCCACCATGGTTCAAGCCTTGTCACCCCATTGCACTGTCCCAAAGTCGGTGGGGTTGTCCTGTAGTGCAGGGCAACCCCAGCTGTGCAGGTGGAGTTGCTCCCTTAGGGGGCCGACTAGCCGTCGGGTTGCCCTGATGATTTGTTGTTCCGGGGCACCTCAACAAGGGACTGATGGCACTCGCGGTTGTTTTTGTGGGTATTCGGCACTATTATGTTATGCGATTCCCACACACCACTGGGCTCTACCCAGGGCCGGTGAAGGCGCGTAAATGGGTTTCTCCGCGTCAACAAAAAAAAAAGGATCGACCTTGACGTCAATTGCCAATAGCAGCTGTTGATAACGATGACTATTACGTTCGTGTCACGCTTGATATGAATTAGATGGATGACGATCTGGGCGAACGAATCAATACGTTTCATGGCGCGAAACAGTAGCACCCATACAGTTCGCCGTACGGTTTCCCGCCGTCTCTTGCGTTTGATGACAACTGGGATACACTTATTTAAGATAGTGATGTAGAAACGGTAAATATGTTATTGAAATTGTTGTTGCATGCTATGCTGAATCGCGAAAACAAACATTAAGCCACCATTCACCCTATTTAGTTATTAAACTCGTATAAGTATTAGAGATTAGTGAGATGCAATAAAAATTTATAGTTTTTAATAAAACCATTCACACCAGGTACGCTCAGGTAAAATTAAGGTTGTGAAAAATATCAGCAACTTACTTCGTGTCGATGTGTAAAATTTTCATGTCCATTGCATGCACGGTGGTGAAAACATTGGTGGCGCCGTGCACGACACACTCCCTGGTCTCCGGCATGGCAAGAGGCGTGCACGCGGCCAGGAACACGGGCTCGTTGCGACTGCACAGCGGCAGATACGACACGTAGTGACCCCGCACCAGCACCACCTCGGGGGGAACATTAAAAAAAAGTGAAAATCTACAATAGTTTATAATATTGTCATTATTTTATTTTTGTCCCGAAATCCGCAGCGCTTAAGTGCAAACAATGACATCATTATCTACTTTTAAGGCTCAGTCATGTTCTAGAAGTTAATATAATATATTTTTAATCTATTGTGTTAATAATGACGATTCCACAAAGTTTCTTCGGCAAAGCGTATATCATAGCTTTTATATTATTATTGTATTATTACTTTTAATAACAAGAAATCAAAGATGGCTTTATTAATCAAGCCATTCTTCATTTACACTAATTTCTTTAAATATTATCAATTCTCTGCTGACTTCAACCTACTTTCGAAGACACACATAAGGGTTATATTCTATTGCTGCACTAGGATATAAGCGATGAATTCACTTCTACTTTCACCCACACACACCCGTATGACCAGATTAATAAGAGCCTGCTATAATTTATATTAAAATTTATAAGAACGATGTAGTCCTGTCGTCTACGACTCGTTATATAGCTTCTCAAAACAACTATGCAGCAGTCGAATGTAGTGCAATCAAAATGCTACAAGAACACAAAATACAAATATAAAATTTAAAATACAGACATTAGTGACGCTAAGTTAAGTCTCAAAGTTCGTGTCTGCACTGATGTGGCTGTCTACGAGCGCCGGTGGGTGTGGCGCTTTGACATTTCTCAAACTTTTAAACCACAATTGACAGATAAGAGTTCGACAATAGTTCACAGGTCGTAGACGATGTGTACGTAGGGAAGGTGAGCAGTATAACCATTGCTTGTTAGGCTCTGCTGAAACCGAATAAATAAGTGAGAAAATTTTCAAGTTATTTGGATGCGTTTTAATAAATAATAATAAAGTGACAGCTATGGTGTCCCGTTTCGTGCGGTTTTGTGAGTAGTCAGTGGTCTATTGGAGGGGAGGAGGAAAGTAGGACAACTGCATTGTTGCATATCTGTCAAGATATTTACATAGTCCGTATTGTGATGGCTGTGTTATACTCATAAAAGAACCAGTACAGCCACGAAGGCCATGAGATGAGGACACCTTGGGTGTGTAACTATAGTGCTATAGCTTGCATTCATACACGTAAAACTCCTCAGCTGGAGTTCATCTTTTGGGATGGTCGCACAGCCTCCTCCTCCTTATGTCACCCTGACGTAACGCATCAACACATATGGGCATATAACATGCACGACAATAACATGAATGACTATGGGCGTCAGTAGTTGTAAAAAGGCTCCGATTGGTTATTTGCATCTATAACTATGAGGAAAAACACGCCAAACTGACAAGTGGCTGTTTCTGACCTTTTTTGTATTATATCTCATCCACGCCACACTTCAGCTATCCATGCTTTTGGATTTGAAATTTTAAAATCTTATCTCTTATGACTAAGTGCATGGATTGATATAATACAGAAAACGCTCTTATACGAATATTACTTCTTACATTATTTTATTTATAGTATATTCACGGGAGGAAATGAACAATCGACGCCTATTGATAACGGCCGGCGCCAATAGACATCCGCATTAATGGTCTCATGCAAATGCGTTGCTCTACATTCCATCTCCCATCCAATGGGCCACTAACTACTCACAAACCGCAAGAAACGCGACAGCATAGCACTTTTTTTTTCTTGAAAACGACTTTACATGCTGTATCGTCTACACTATGGCACAAATCTTCGATCCGGCTCTGCGGCCTTGGTACACATTTTATTGTAGCGCTCTTATTCACTAGCGAGGAGGTAAATCATTATGCAATGTGATATATTGAACAATCAATATTTTCGAACGGGCCTTTTTGCTACGATGACCTCGTTAATCATTTTTGACAAGAAAAAATGCAATTTCAAACTGAACACGTTTGAAAATCGTTATTAATGAGTGTCTTGTTATAACAAATTCGTATTAGCAAAATGGTTTCTGTGTAATCAAAAATACAGATCCGGCTTCAGGAATTATAAAATCTGTCAAGGATAATAAAATGAGTAAGTATTTATTATTTCAATGTTGAAAGAAAATAGCCTTATGTCGAGTACTTGTAGTACCAACCAGGGTAGTAGTACGAACATTGTTAAGAAAAACAAATTTCCTTAAAACAAGAATATCACTGAAAGCTCATGGATTCATTCAGTGGATAGTATCTGAATATGGATGTAATAACGGAACGTGTTCGGTTAGTGGAATACTGCATAAGAGTGTGTGAAGAGTGTCGAAGAGAGTGTGCCTTATACCACACGACCTAAGTAAAACTTCTTTAGTAAACTGGCTGTGAGAGGAAAAGAGAAATAGAATGCGTGCTCGCACCTCGCTCTTCTGTCCCTACAGTATTATACAAAATTAAAATACTTTTTTCTATCTTCAGTAACTTATACCCTCCCTACTTCCGTTACCTCGCCTCACAGTTTTCATTACTCTCTTGTCACGTATTCCCTAGCTTTCATCCCAAGTCAAGTACACAAAGAATTTAAACACCTAAAAAATTAAAGCATTCTAAAGTTGAAAATTAATTCGAAAATCGAAATGTTATTCTAAAATTAAGATACACTGGTGATATTATGTAACATGTTTTGTTGGCCAGTTATCAACGGTGTCGTAGATTCGCACGGAGATTAAAGCGAGAATTGTGTACCTGGTCGAAATGTCAACATCTACATACAGCGTCATGTGGTAATATTGAGACAGCAAAACAAATAGTTTTAAATTTCACATGTCACCTTTTGGAAGGCCGTTACTGTTTTCTAATAGAGCCATTTCTTTCAGGAGTAATTAAAAGCATTTTTGTTAGTTTGCTGTAAATAATGAGCCTTTTTCCGGGCCTAACCTCATGCTGTGGAAACGAAGAGAAAGCCCGAGTTCTCGTCGGGCGATGAGAGTTGGTTTGGGTTGGGTGGAAAGGGGGACGACCCCGTTCCATAGCGGAAAGCGATGCATCCCGACAAAAGTGTTTTAAATGATAGTGTCACTTTTTAATGATTGCAGAAACTTGGCAATGAAGCGAATGTCAATACGCCAGCGCAAGGAATATATGTCTACATAAGGAATATATGGGCCCAGCACTCTATGGAAGAGAGAGTATGTAACGTTGTGTTTCTAGGTATTTGTAGCCAAATGACAAAAAACGGAAGCTTTATACTATCTCATGTCTGTCTGCCCGTCCATATATCAGAGACATTTTACTTGGAGGTGGTTTGTTCGAAATTTAGGAAATACACCAAATTTTGTGAACTGCTACGAAAAAATGATGTGTGTTTGGAATAATAAAATTATTAAGGGGTAGCACTCCATGTAACTGAATGATGAAATTTTGACGATGGCCCTTTCGTTTCAGGAGGGTATAGCATTGGAGAGATCTTTCTAAATGGTATGGACGTCCAAATGAAAAGGAAATTTTTATCCCCCGTCCCCCTTTAACTTTAAGACTGCTGACGGGAAAGTTGTTAAAAAAATTAAGACTATAGAATTTAATGAAAACTTCCAACAAAAATTCATTTGAACAAAATCGATTTCGTAATGTAAGAAGTATGCGACATTATTGGTTTGCTACTACGGAACCATTCATAAGCGTTCCTTCTTAGGATTTCTTGTATCCTCACGCTTGTAGCCCAATTTCTAGCTACATTGCCCTTTAAGTTTGCCAAAACTAATGACGATTGAATTAAAATCAAGCTTAAGACGATTAAGATCTTAGTGAAACCACTCTGTGACAACTCCAATCATGACGTAACATTTGGGGTACCAGGGGTCCGGAGGTGAACAATACCCAGATAGCCGGCTGTCGTGACCCGCTCACGTGCTCGTTGACCATTTAATTATGACCCCCATTGACTGGCCTATCGGACAACCAGACCAGATAGCCGGCCAATGAAATGAGATGTCAATTCCATTGTGTCCAATTTTGACAATTAAAGTTAAGATAAAGCGACATGATAAATGGTTCTGTGATACTTGAATTTGAGGTGAACTTTCACTTTATCCGATACGATATCGTTTCAGAAGTTTTTACACACGTTTCGGTTGTAAGGAAATGGTTTATAACTTTTTTTATTTTGTTTTTGTGCTTTAGAATGTGGTTAAGTCAGCGTGAAATGAGTATTCTAATTAATCAAACAACGGTAATGCAACTGGCAACGGTGACTCTTCTGATGTTTTTGATATAGGGGCAATGGATACTAATAAATAAAATAAAATAAAAAATATAAATAGACTTTATTTCTACGACGTACGTCGGCAGTTACACAACAATATAATTATTGTATCACTTTAGTAGTTGCCTCTGCGGTGTAGGCCTCTCCCAAACCTTTCCATACTTCTCTGTTCCGAGCCAGTCACATCCAGTGAGATCCAGATCTTTGATGAAAAATATCTCTCCATCTTTTCCTTGGCTTTCCCTTATTCCTTTTTCTATCTCTAGGGATCCATTCTGTTAATGGATAATAATACCCTTAGGTAATTCTTTAAGTAGTGTCATGCTGTATTGCAGCGGAACTGAGCCGGTGCCACGGGGAGTACCTCGCGCTATCACGATGCTGCCGTAAATAGATTGGCTTCTGCGTTTCGTATGGTTTGTGAGTGAATTTATAGCTAGTGATCTTCCAGAACGTAACTGTATCTAAGGTAGCACGTCAGAGTCACCTTATTATATATTGTACTTTTGCAATAACCTATGAAGTTTGCTTAGCAAATTTAACACAAAATCCCAAAAATATCGTATCGTTTAGTGTAACTATCCTTTTATTGTTCACATATTTCTGAGGATAACTAGTTTTGTAAGTGAAATGTTATTTGATAGCCGGATTAAGTGGCTTTTATTTAATACACAAAAAACAACACAATCTTACCTATGAATAAGAGGAAGCGCCATGTAGCATTGTAACCAAATGGGGCAGGCACGACTAAGAGGGGGGGGGGCGAGTCTACCCACTCACATGTCGTGTTGCATTACGTATACATTCGGCGTTCCCTAACATTTAGCTGTTAGACATCAACAGTTACTAGCAATGTCTGACTGCTCATTTGCGTCTGCAATAACCGCCACAACCTTCACCTGCGACCAATAACGATGGGAACCTTAGCAATAATTATTTTGGTAGCCATCGAAGCAATTAGTTGCGAGTAAGGTGTGTTGGTTTCATCAGATATTCAAAAACTGCGGTCAAATCGATCACGTTTGGTTCAGTCACGACGCGTTACGTCAGGACACACCCATCTACTTTTTGTTTTTGACCCCTAACGGAAGTTTTAGCTGGACGATTATAAAAAAGAAACGATTAAAACATCTCAGCTTTGCACGGGTGCAGCAAAAAAAAAAAAACAATGCACGGGAACGAAACCTTGTGGTTTGAAAACTAGGAAGAGGTAGTTAGCATGACACTTCGTCCTCCTATGTAGCGGGATTGGGCCGGCGGGAACGGGGAGGTGCCTCTCGCTCACTTGATACCGGCGTAAAGTGACAGCGTGGCTGTCGCGTTTCGTGCGGTTTGTGAGCCGGTGGCCCGTTGGGGGAAGATAATAGGAGGGAAACGCATCTGCATAACAATAATGCGAATATCCATGGGCGTCGGTAGTCATCAAAAGGCTCCGAAGCCCGTTTGCCCTCTTATTCTATAAAAAAAACAACACTCATAGACACAGGGATGGACGAATTCATCTACATTATGTAATGAAGTTGGGAATGGAATAAATTAAAATCAAGGGCATAAAAGTATATAATGAAATGTAAAGGACAGATAGAGTATAGGACTCTATCTATATATGACAGTTTTGAGTTTTTTTTTATAAAATATACCTCATCTGAAGTTGAGGTACAATTGTTAACCTGTCTTTAACGGGGTGCGAAATCCTGGAATGTCAAATATTTCAAAAATGTAACCCGTATTAGTTACACTGTCAATGGCGTTTCATGTAAATTAAAAAATTGAGATGGCTTTACGTATTTTCATTTTTATATATATGATGTATAGATTAGTTTGGTGAAATCTTAAATATGGTTGGGCTCCATCATCACAGCAATGATTAGATGAGTGACGCATATTTTGGTGGATCAGTAGCCTGAAGCGGATGCTTACATCTTTGGCGAAGCCAATTGAACCTTTCCTGCTTTGTGTAACACTCTTGTGTGAGGGCTAAATGTTTTACACCTCGCGGGTGCGGCCCGGCCGGCAACGGCCGGGAACGGGAATTTCACCCCTTTGCACTATCCTGAATATGGCGGGGCCATTGTATAGTGCGAGACAACTTGGAAGTATTTGTCATCTTAAGGGACCGATTAGTTGCGCTGCCCTGATGATTCACAGTTTAAATACACCTCACCAAAGACCACAAGGTTAGATACGACCGCGGGGATCGCGTGCCTCTCACGCCACTGGGCCCCAACCAGGGCCGTCGACGACTCGTTAATGCGTCCCTTTGCGTGCCAAGAAAGATGTGGCGAGAAACCAAAGATACTCACTGTTACTAAAACACTTAGTATCGAGCAGTGTATGACGCGATTCTGAAGCACCATCCACTGCGTGTTATATTCCAGCCGCGTTTGTTTCCATTACACTTGCGTTCGTATTGAATTGAATATGCACAGAACGATCGCATAATGTATAATCATAATATTTATGTAACGTGGTACAGATATTTCGCCTTCAATCTATTCAGTAAGATGTAAACCGTCGTATGTATTGATTTGTTTAACATAACATTACATAGGTATAGAGCATAAATGTATATTCTATATCTATTATAAAGTCTTTTTGTATCATTTTCATCTGCTTTTATTCACTTTCTGCAGAATACACTATTGACCCATCGGGGGGATATGGTGAAGGAGGGTAATGCATCTGTATATGTTAAAGGGCGTCGGTAATGACCGAGTGGCTCCTCTTGTTCCGGCCCTGAACTTATGCTGTGGAAGCAAAAACAGGCAGTACAGCATCATCACGACTAACAAACCACACGAAACGCGACATCGTAGGTGTCACTGTGCAGTGTTATCATGGGAGCGAGAGATACCCCCCCCCCCGGTTGTGCCGGCCCAATTCCACTGCAATGCAACATGGCGCTGCCTCTTACAGAAGATACTCTTTAGATGTAGAAATGGCGATAAGGTGATCGATTGGTGGTGTTGTTTGTGTGGTTTTAATTTGTATTTGGTCCAGCCGTGAGTCGTGAGTCACACATTACCATCAAGTACCATCCAGCAGCGATGGTAGTGCGTTAAGGCATTTCCAAGCGAAACCAAAATGCTAAATGAAAAATGAAAAAGAAGCTCCGGCGTACGGTGGTCTAGCTTAACAAGACAACCCGCGGTACAAGGTAGTGAACACTTGTGTATTGATGTTAAGTTGTGTCAAGCGCTAGGCGGCGCGTTCGTGAGTGACGTCACCGCTGCCGTGAGCGCTGCGCGTGCGCACGCTGCCCGAATTCACACCACTAACACGATGCGCTTGTGGTGAACACTTTTTTATTTCACTTTTTCTCCTGTAGCCATGTCGATATTTTTATAGACGAGCTGGTGCTCGCGACTTTGTTTTTTCCTGGAGGTGCTATATCAGACATTCCAGTTTTCAAAATAAATTACAACCTATATATTTGGCTCAGACTTATAAACTATGTAAAAGATGTGTCAGTCAAATCCTTCCATTAGTTCCGGGGATTACAAGCGTGTACAAACAGACAAACATAACAAATGTATGAAACGCGATATTCTAGCTGTCACCGGGCCTAATTCGGCTGCAACGCCACATGACACTAACTCTTACTTGACTGGCGATCGCTTTCATTTAGTACTCAATGAGACGGGAAATTATTATTACAACGATATCTCTAGAGTTCAGTATTTAGACATATTGGAACCTCGCCTCACCCGACGAGCAAAGCGATCCGATGAAGCTTTATTGGGTTTCCCTTCGTATTCACAGCTTAGGTTCTGGTTCGAAAAAAAATATTTACCAAACCTCGGTATTTCATGGGTTCACTATCTCAAGAGGTTCTTCGATGTTTACTACTTCCCATCAACAATTTGCCTCGGTGTTGTGAGCTGGTACTTCCCCGGTCGCGTCCGGCTTGTTCAGCTGCAAGGCAGCAATTGTATTCTTCAATCGATTACTAACCCACCTATTACTTTAAACTCACGAAGTTCTTCGGTCACCAATTCATGGAATTGTTTTCAGGCATCGATTTGGAACTGGTTACACTGCATATTTTTCATTAAAAAATAAAGAAGAATAAAATTCCTACAAATCAACTGAACTACTTAATCATACAAAGCTGTCATGTATCATTTTCCAGTTTATTAATTAATGTATGTATATAGGTGAAGTTATTCATAGATAAGCTAAAACGGATGTCTGTCTCTCAGTAAGTATAACATTATATTGCATATATTGCATAGATATTTTGTTAAAATCATATTATTTTATGAAATAAATCCATACATACATTTAACTAAACAAATTTGAAATTAAATATAATAATCTTAATAGAAAAAGTAGCTAGTGTCTAGTTTCTCATGAAAGTTTAGTGACAAAAAATAACAAAGTGAAAGACGTTGTGTGATCAGTAAACTGCCATGTGACCAGTAAAATGTTTTTGCCAAAAAAGCTAAAATAAAAACCACACCCAGGACAATCCCTGCGTTTTAAACTATAATATCTATGATCTTTCATCATTTTACACAGACGCAGATCAAATCACAGACCACACATCTCCGTAATGCATTCAATCCTTAGAATATAGAAAAAAAAATCCATCAAAATCATCACTAAGCTGTAAGCAACAGCTCTATGTCAAGCAACTATAATCCGGGACTATTGACAGTCAGTCAGTTTTTATGTAACTATTACTTAATCATTTTTGCACATAAGTGGATACAGTGACACACCACACGTACTTACAGAGACACATTCAAAGACCGAATGTATACTTCTCAAGAAAATGGCATACATTTTTTGCCCAAAAAGACAACGTAACATTTTAAATTTCCCAACAAAATGGCGGACACAAAGTTTTTGCCCAAAAGGCTAGCATACAACTTAAAATTTCCCAACAAAATGGCGGACATGAAGATTTTTGCCCACAAAGCCAACATAAAATTCACACCCAGCACTCGTGCACACTTATTTAAATTAAACCGCCGGGTTATGTTCTGGCCTGCAGTGGCGTCGTTAAGCCTGAGATGCATTTATTTATGAAATGTAAATCGATCTGATTGTAATAACAAAACGTCGAGCCACCGCTCTCTATATTAAGATGTTATATTTGCATATGCACTTGGAGTTACGTGTGAGTCGCTTTCTTTTTTCTCTTTGTCAATCCGTACGTTTAATAGGCACAAGGGACAACGATGTCTCAGTCTTTACAAATGTTTGTTTTGTAATAATGTTGCACCTAATTATGAGTGTTGTGGAAACAATGTTTTTAGAGGAAGAGCTATTGCTGCATTGCACTCGAATTGGCCCGGATCTACCGGAAGATGGTTTAAGATTATCACATAGCGGATAGAGAACGTCATAATTACTGATCCAAGGATCCGAAAAAATAGCAAGACACTAGTAAATTGTTCCACAGAAATGGCATCTACTAACATTTCATATCATCTACAATATGTATTTATAGGATTCTTTTATGTAAAGACATACCCACATAGTTTAGTCTGAGGTGTCACCATGTTGCATTGCAGACCGGGGAGGTATCTATCGCTCATTTGACACCGCCGTGACGTGACTGGCGAGCTGTCGCGTTTCGTATGGTTTGTGAGTAGCTGGTGGTTTATTGGAGGGAAATGCGGATGTCTAAGGGAGTCAGTACTCGCCAAGAGATTGTGATTGCCCGTTTTTGAGCTAACGGACAAAATAAAGAAATTTACTAATTATTTCACGGAACTCGATTTAAAACTAAACGTGTAAATAAAACCAAATATACTTTGATAGACTTTACTAAAAGCGTGTTCAACATGAACATTTATGTTTACTTACTGGAATGGAGTGAGCTTACACAAAAATATCAACATTTAAATGAAAATGACTAAAGATTACTCCTTAAGAACGAACATAATTCTGAAGCGAAGGTTGCCCAGACGCGAGCGCAGTATAACGCTACGCTGGAGTTAGGCTCGGTGTTTACTATTTCACACGGTGTTAAGAATTCCTCATATTTTTTTCTTAAATTATTTGTAGTAAACTCGACACAATTTGAAGACATTTAGGACTTTGGCATACCAGTATCGACATACTCAACGAAATAATGTTGCATAGTTTTGCTTTTTGTTTTATTATCGCCAAATAGTAGAACACATTCTTACTATTTGGCGATGCTATTGCATTTTCTTCTAGAGTTCACCGGACTGGCGAAGGCCTTTGTGTCTTCTAGTTTAGGGAATCTCCCTTAACTAGAAGACACAAAAGCCATTACCCAGGTTTAATATCTTTTAAGACCTTTAAAGATAACTAACCATACAAATAAAGCGGGGAGCCGCAATGAAAAAATGAATGCAAGTGGCTCGTGACCGTGACCTGCGGCACTCTATGACCGCATCCGGCTGATGATGATTATGTATAATAAAAAAGTAATTAAAGCGCCGTTAAAATAATGGTAGCACTTAGTCTGTAACTAACTTCCGTAAACATGCATAAGATGAGCTCATTCCTCTCACTGCAAACATAATGTTTTTATTTGCCTTAACGAAAATTAAAAAGTAGTCGAATAGTTTATTCGTTTGAAAGCGATAACCTCAGGAACTACTGGCTCGAGTTGAAAAAATATTTTTGTGTTGGATAATCCATTCATCTGGTGGAAGGCTTTGGGCCATTTACCATGAGGCTACGACTGATAAGACTGGAGTTACGCGAGAGAAAGTATAGGATGCTAGTTCATAATATAGGCCAAATATTTATTCGAAACTCATAGAATCAATTCGTCTTTCTAAAGTTTGCAAAACCTGTGGATCTACGGTTGTAACAGATGGATATTTGTGAAGTCACAGCCTGAGAAAGATGTGCATTGTCTCCTCTGTTACGACTTTGGAACCAAAACAGTTATCCAAGTTGTTGGACCAAGAGCCAACTCCTGTCTTATAGGCAACGGATCTGTAAAGCGTTGGCTTTCGCGAATATCTACGGGCAGCGGTAGTCACCTACCACTTTCTCGTTTGTGCCTTATCCTATAAACAAATTGACAATCCGCGGATAGTGACTGATGTTAGCCTCTCGCAATTTATTTCTGATCCGATATAACTAAGAACTAACTAACATTATGTAAGTACTCGTATAACATTACTTAAGAGCAAAGCGTTTTACAATTTTTTAAAGAAAAAAAAGAATTTTGAGAAAAAAGAAGAAAATTTGTACTCGATTAATCCGCGAGTCCCATGAAACCAGCATCCGTGAGTTCTAAACATTAGAATCCCATTCGAGATCGGTGGCAGTATAAATGAATTTGCCTGCGAAACGAAAAACATTTTTGTCTGCCGCCGTGTGTTTCTTTGTTCATTCTCATATTAAAAAGTAGCTTTCAAAGCTGCTTTGGTAGGTTACGGCTCGTACCTTCCACGTTAATTAATATTGAACTCAGCAGTTCTTTTGAACTGGACAAGTATATTTATTGTATAGTGATTATTTGATCGTCATCATTCAAGTTATTAATTGCAGGTTATGTTAATAATGTTACTAATGTTAATAATGTTTTATATTTATTAGTCTTAACATTATTTGTGCGTCCCCGATTTGAATTTGGAAGAGGTAGTGCAATGCATAGTGACATGACACTACATCTTTCTGTGCAACGGAATTGGGCCGGCACGACCGGGGCGGTACCTCTCGCTCGCATAATATCACCGTAAAATGATATCTACATTGTCACGTTTCGTTTGGTTTGTGAGTAGCCGGTGGTCCATGTGGGCTTCTATTAAAAAAAGAGTAATTGAGTATACATGCATGCCAATATAATATAGACAACTAGTACATGAATAGCCTTATCTTTTACAGTATTAGAGGATAACCGAGTAATTGGATCTTTTCAGTGACTACCCATACTCATAAGCATACACTTATTGAGATGCGTTGTCCTTCAACCCGTTCCCCCAATGGATCACCGGCCACTCGCAAAAACACGACATAGCTGACATTTTGAGACGCGCGACGGTATCATGTGAGCGGGAGGTACCTCCCAGGTAGTAATAGCCCAATCCGGCTGCTTACTTTTACTTTATGTTCATATAACGTTATTCGAAATTCACGTCTCCATCAGCCCACCCCGGGGGGTGTACACCCTGTTAGGTAAGGGTCTCTTTTTGCACTCTGATCACCAGCCCCTCTGACGGTTGCTAGGATAGTAGAGTGGCAACAGAATGTCTACTTAATTCTATTTTCATTTTCACTTTGTGAATGGACATAGTTTTAGTTTTTTTATAGTACGATCAACGACGGCTACGAAAATCAGCATAATTATTATACCGATGCGTTGCCCTCCTTTTCATCTCCCCCCCCCCCAATTGGACACTCCACTCCACTCCACTCGCAATCCGCACGAAACGCGACACCGAAAATGTCGCTTTACGCCGGTATCATGTGAGCGAGAGGTACCTCCCCGGTTGTGCCGAGTCAATAAAATTTTGACATAAGTTCTTATGTCAAAATTCTATCTCCAGTTGGTAAAAATATTGGGATAGGATTATTGAAAACAGTCAGTTAAATGATTATCTCCGAGCTATCTAAGTTAATATTATAATTAAAAGATAAATTAAGAATCTTTGAAAAGACACCACCGGGCCGTTACGCCATTACCATTAACCACAGACACAATACATAACGGTTTCGTAATCGAGTAAAAAAATCGATTGCAAATTATCGATACCAATTACATACGAAAACTAAACTATTGAATACAAAGACATAATTCCACATTCTCACGGACGCCATAAAAATAGATACAAGATAATTCCACAGAACCTCTCGAACCGACACGTAGATATATTAATTCGAGTAATGATCATAGTACAGGTTTCTTTCGTCACAACGTATAGAAAACATCAAATACATATAATTAGAGGCATCTATGAGCCGTAATTGTATCTTATTCTTTAATTACGAAAGCCGGTGATGCTAGTGTTGTGAAATATCGATTTTGGAACGAATTATCGATTAATTTTGGTGTTCAATTAAGGGTGTCGATGTGGGTCATGCGTTTAGTAATTGGCTGATATAATGATAAGGATGGAAGAGAGTATTGTTAAGGCAAAACGTCGAAGAAATTCCGAATTTAAAAATAAATTTATTTACGTGTGCTTTCGGTTCTGGGCGGGATCCGGATTTTTGTAGGACTTGCGATATTTCCATAGCAGAACTGGCCTGCCTCGTATAAAATATCAGTTGGCTTTATTGAAGAATAATAATAATTATTTAATAATAATGTCCCCCTAGTCGAATTTCTGCTTTTGTATAGAGATGCACTGGAAATGTTATCATAGTGCACAAATGTGTGCGACACAAGTGCACTGTCTATTCCACGGGACAGGTGTATTTACCGCCAAATTCCTGACTTCACACTGCAGTTAGAAACTAGGATCAAGCCGCGGGTTCACTCGCGTCACTCCGGTCCTAAGTTATAGCATCACGTCATATAGCATATATGGCCTTCCTCGATAAATGGACAATTCAACACAAATTTAATTCGAGCCAGTAGCTCCTGCGAATAGTGCGTTCAAACAAACAAGTAAACTCTTCATCAAGTCTTGAGTGTCAACTCACTAGATGTAGATGGAAAAAAATCTAAAATCTCATATGCTGACCCCGAACTCGAACCCAGGGCCTCATGATTGTGGCTGAACATGCTTACCACTAGACTGACGAGACTGACAATATGGTGTTGATGTAAAAAAATATAATACGCAATAACAACGCATACACGATGTAGAAATAGTCACAGGCGCGTCCTCGAGTACAGAACAACATGCGGAGGTCGAGTGCGATATCAGCCGGCTATTCAGCTCGTCAACGAACCTCTCACAGCTGCTAATAGGCCATTCAGCGCGCATTGACAATGTGTGGCAATGTTTATATAAAACCTCTCGACATTCTGTGAGTGGAATTACGTTTTTGTAGATATTTTTAGTTTGGCAGTGAGAGGGTTAACGTTAGTGATATTAAGGGACCCTTGGCTCACAAAGGAACAGGGAAAGGTGTTGACCATTGTCTGTTCCTTCCTTTCCTATTCCCACTACTACCTAATACGACATAATTGACCACAATCTAAATAGACAATTTCTTTTGGTCACGCGGGGCAACGCGTTATAGCACCATCGACGGCCCTGTGTTGTGTCCTGTCATGTACGGAGCTCTAAAAACACCGCGAATGTCTTCAGTGCCGACATTGCTGAGGTGTCCCGGTAGGTCAGATACCACGGGACCTCGTTGACTAGTCAGAGGTGAGTACCCTAAGATAGAGGTGAGAGTTATAAGAGGTTGTCGTGTACCACAGCACTATCCCGCCTCTTCTTATATGGGGGGGGGGGGGGG
>JAFELO010001433.1:127597-171118 GCA_017140195.1 Eumaeus atala
GGGGGGGTACAAAGAGCGGAGCCCTCGGTTCAATTGGCTTTGCCCAACGTGTCTGTGTCACACTACTGAACCCCACTGCCAAGACGAGGCTTACACTATGGTGAGGAACATAATTTTTTTTAATAAAAATAAATCTGTGCATCTTCATTAAGACATGTCGGGCGACGGCGAGATAGTGGTCGGTGTAGGGGACACACTTCCTCTTTTCCCGCAGATGGGAAGGATCAAGTAACTATTATTATCTGGGTGGAGAGCATCGCATCCTCTCAACCCTCTGTCTAACTAGGGCTCTCTCTAACGGCTCACGTGCGGCAACTAAAATTTGGTGTTGCAATATCGAGGTTTGGGGAGATTCAAGAGCCCCTTGAGCAATTATGAGTAAGAAAAACATCCGGGGGGAACGGTTCTCTCCGCTCTCGGTATGTGCAGCCTGTACATATATATACAGTACGTTTATGTATGTACTTTCTTGTGCGTGTGTCTGTGTGTGGTATGTAAGCAGTACAATATATTGTATATATATTAACATACCGTAATATCGGTGGTAATGTTTTGCTCAACAGCAATCCGCGCCGTTATTGTAATACGGAATAAGTTTAGTACGCTGCGACCGAAGAGTACCGTCCGCAATTGAATATGGAACGGTCGCTTTTTCTCATGTCATGGAATAAAGTCATCATTCTTTACTCTATTTTAATAGTGAGCGAAAATATTTGGTATAAAATTTGCTTTTCAATAATAATAATAATATTAATTTATTTTCCTTCACAAAGGTTCACACACGGGTACAAGACATTTTTCATAAAATAAATTGTTTACAAATGGAAAACCCTTGTGAGGGACTGGACTTCATACTAGATTTGTCATCTGTGTTACGAATTTCCAGGCCCCCACAGACTTGTTGGAGACAATTTTAATTATTATAGTATAGTTTTTTTTAATAGTATTGCTTTGACGACTACCGACGCTCATGTATGTCACCATTATTGTTGTTATACGAGTGCGTTGCCTTCCTTTCCTCGACCCCTCCAATGGGCTTCCGGCTCACACCGCACGAAACACAATAGCATGTTACTTTCCGGCGACACAGACTCTTCAACTTATCACTGTATATAACCTCTTAATCAATAAATCAAATAATCAAAAAATCGGAAGAGAAATTTGATCTAATGATCCCCAGAACTATAAGGTAAAAAAACTGCCCTAGACCTTAAGTTCAATTTTTTCAGTTTGTGATTAGCTGGTGGCCCATTGCAGGTTAGGAGTAAAGGGAAACGCATCTGCATGATAATAATGGATATTCCTGCGCGTTGGTAGTCGTCAAATGGCTTTATCGTTTGCCCCCCCCCCCCCCTCCCCTTACTACAAAAAAAAAACCGAACACTTTGGCTGCTAACCGTAGTTGGGACAGTTGCACAAGTTTCTTTTGTCATTGTATAATGATGCTTAACGTTTCATGTTTTGTGACTAGGAATGCACTTCGAGTAGGCTTATGTGCCATACAGAAATGGATTCTCGCACTAATAACTAACGTCACCCAGCCTTCACAACAAGATCAACCTAAACACTCACCAAATAAGGTTGGTTTTCGTGTAGCGATGGATTTTTATCACGTGATCGATGTCTTTTAAGTAGTCTTAACTTAATTGATGGAGAGAAAGCCATTTTATGATTTATATTAAGAAACCGTTGTCTAAACGCTATGCGTCAAATTGTGTCTGATGTTTTTTTTCGATTTTTTTCGACCTGAACTTTTGCTGTGGAAGTGACGAGAAGCCAAATATACCTTCATCGGATTGCTAGAAGTGCTCGTAGGGCGACGAGACTAGGTTTGGGGTCGAAAGAGGGACAGAACCCTCTCTCCCGCAGATGGTAGAGATGCAACCGGATATGAGACGCCTGTTTGTATATTGATAGCTTTGCTAGGAGATTGTGATTTTTGTCGTATTACAAACGAGTCTGACCACCTGTTGGTAAGAGACAATACTCATAAGTTGAGGATATGAGGCCGGTAGAGCTATGCTCATTACGAACCTAAGGAATTTCTACAGCGTGTAGTTATATAAATATTTTTTTTTCTGGTCTTAACTTATGCCGTGGAAGCGAAATGAAGCCCAGTAAGCTGTATTTTGCTTCCACAGCATGACTTTTGGACAGAAAAAAGGATTGGGGTCGAACGAGGGACCGACACCCTCCTCTCTCCCACAGATGGGTTATTATCATGGCCATCCTCCTCCAATTCAGAGATCAGGGGCAGCTCGCGCGTGGTACCTAAAATGGCCTTGGCGCTAACGTGAACGTTTCGTCCACGGAGCGTATCATGTCCCGTATATGAAATTCAACAACAACAACAACGAATCTTCACGTCATTTCCCTTATGGGGAACAGAGAGACTTATAAGCAAAATAAATATATATATATAAACTGAGATTAGACGCTAGATTAAATGTCATCTATGAGTACTCTAACACAATAAAGCTGCAGGACTCTTTTTGTTTGTTTATTTGAACACGCCAATACTTGGAACTACAATTTGATGTCTTAAGTTTACGCGAATGTTACTCATTACAATAAAACTACTTTTACGGATTTTATCGCGGTTTATTTCGTTATTTAACTAGCTCGACGTATCTGAAGAATATACTATTCGGGTACTTTTAAAAATTTATGACATCAGGACATCTCAGTCCACCTGTGACCATGGTTGCTGTAAAGACACATTCATGAGGAAAGTTAAAGGTATACAATATCAAGCTATCATTGTTTTTGCAAGGTACCTTTTAAATACCATCGCCCATAGACATCCGCACAACTACGGAAATAAACACAGTTGCCTCCTCGTGGTTTCATAATGAGATGTCCTCCCTAGTTGCTAAGAGACATCCCACAATGCAGCACGGTTCTAACTACGTCTTCTATTCATTAAAATTGATTTAAAAGCCAAACTCGAGGCCTCCCGTCGCTATGGTCACCGTTAAAACACCTTATTGATCGTGCCGACCCAATTCCGCTGCAACGCAATATTACACTTTCTTTTAATCTAAATACTCATTGCTATGAATAGAATAGCTGCCACGGGTTCTGAATTCATGAGAATATTTTTTAAAGGATATGGCAAACGAGCAATCGTATCATTTTTACGACTACCGACGCCCATGAACACTCATATGATCACTACACCGATGAGTTGCCCTCTTTCACCCCCCCCCCCAAAGGGTCACTTTAATATCACATTATTATAAAACGTCGCCAAATTTTACTCTTAATTACTAAGCCGATGCGTTGCCCTCCTTGCCCCCAATGGGCCACTGGATAGTCACAGACGGCACGAAACGCGACACTGAAGATGTCACTTCACAAGCGGTATTATGTGAGCGAGAGGTACCTCCCCGGTCGTGCCAGCCAAATTCCGTTGCATAGGAGGATGTAGTGTTATGAACCATTCATGGTACCACCACATCCTATGCAGCATGGCATTACCTCTTCCTAAATTCCTCTGCATTGACTCGGCAAAATAATATGTAGAGGTATCTACCTCCCAAATGTAAATGACGTCTGATTTTGTCGCCTTATTGAGATATTCGAAAAAAAAACCTAACTAATACATACAGACTAATTCATTCCTCCGTATCACATCAAATAGGCATAGAATAATTCAACCGATTCCATCAAGTGGAGAACATATTAATATTAGTGTGGATTCCATTTGCACAGTCCGTCGGGAGTGCACTTAACACTAAATTACCCGCTGATAAATACTGGCTTATACAACATCAAGGGGTATATTTGACTGAGTGTTGAAGATAACACATTGGCTCAAAGTGTTACACTTTTTTTCCTTGTGCTTAAAACAACTGAGAGGTATAATGTTTATATATGTTATCTGCTAGCTACTTTTTATAATCGCTGACTCAGCCTCCGACTCTGAGCTTTTACCAACACTGTGTCACAGATGTGGTAGAATCGTTAGCTGCAAAAAAGTTCTCCTTTTTGAGTCAATGGCCGACCTCTTCGATTTTGTCTCGCCAGTACTGTGCTGTAGCAGTAGTATCATTAGTTAGAAAAGTTGTCTAGTGTGTTGTGACTAGTTCCATCAGCGTAAAGGTAACCTTATTAATTAATACCATTTCTTATGTGTCCAAAACACTTTTGGATATATGCCGAGCTCGATAAACATCCAACTGAGCGTAATGATTTAAGTTTAATTTAATTTAAGTTTAGTTGGGAGCCGATCGAGCTCGGCATATATCCAAACGTAAGAAGAGACATCTACTCTAAATAAGGTATACCGTTACGCTGATGAAACTAGTCACAACGCACTAGACAACTCTTGTACCTTCGGATGACACCACAGTTTTGGCGAGACAAAATCAAACACGCCGAGACATCGACCCAAAAGAAGATGTTTTCTTGATTAAAACAGTGTTGGTAAAACGACTACTGCACGGTTGATAACTTTCAAATTGCTGCTTTAGACATTCACTGTCATATCTGGCCCATCATTAATCTGGTCTTTTACATGACGGTATTAATAAGATAAAATGTGCACACGATGGTCGTTATATCGTTAAAAGTATCACCGTTATCCGAACAGAAAATCAGACACTATTCACCAGGAAATGGAGCGATTTCCAAGAAGGGTTTTTGTGCATAATTTGGCCTCTGATATTCACGAGCGTAACTGGGGTGGTTCGCTCGTGTCTGATAAATGGTAAACAACATTACAGTAGGCTTTTGACACCAAGTCCTGATGATTTACTCCGGGCCACCTCACCAAAGGCAGCACTGTTGTCACTCGCGGTGGTTTTTGGGACTATTCGACACTATAATGTGCCGCGAGCCCCACACACAGCCAGATTCCACCCAGGGCCAGTGAATGCGCGAAAATACGTTGCCTCGCGTCAACAAAAAAAGGGGCTATTCACACCAAGAAAATCATTTCCTCCTTGTCATAAGATGTTTATTTGGTTTAAAATACAATAAAATACACATATCTCGTTTACAATTCTAAGCCATTGCCAGTTTGTACAATTCATGTTCAATTTAAAATATAGGCATACAAAAACTAACACACAACAGGATGAGCGTAGAGAGAAATAAAATGAGACGCATAACCCGTCCGGCGCTGGCGGGGACTAAACGTCCGTCCACGACCTACCCGCTAACAAGGCGCGTTTCGGGATAGCGCGTACGCCATCGCTCGTGTCATCTCGCCGGCCGCTTGATAAGCCTCATTAGTGGCCGTCTTCTTAACTTCATCAAGCGATACAGAAGTGTATCGAGGAGTAAATGGGCTTAACGTTGCCTTCTTGATACTGCGCCAACTTAAATGTGCATTAACAATACACAGGTTCATGAACATATCTTTACTAAGATATTGAAGCTGTTTTCTTGTCTCTAAGTATGAACGCGCTAATCTCTGGAAATACAAGCTGCATTTGAAAAATTCTTTTGCATGTGTTTTCTACATGACACGATGACGTTACTTACCAATAGGACCGGAGGTACGCGGGAAAATCACGCTTAAAAAAATTTTTTCGAAAACATTTCCGCCGGTTCCCATTAAAGTCCCGGTTGGACTTACTATAAACTTAAGTCGTAACTTAACGTAGGAATTTTGACTTCATTGGTTCTGGTTAGAAGTAATTAACATGAAACATTTACGTACTACTTAAGAGTCAAGTGTTGTTTAGCTAGTTCTACACTATAATAGTAACCTGTAATCTCGAATCGCATATTACTCTTACGCGCAGAACGTTAATTCGACTTAAATTCTACGTGACATATTAAGACATTTTATATTTTTAACTAAACCTGCCGAAAAGAATGGTAACCGCAAGTCATAGGTGTATTGAGCGCACAGACATTGACGGGAGCAAAATTCTAAAAATAATTAATTGATACCTATCAGTTCGCATCTTATATTTTGTTAATAATATCTGATGCCAAGTACTGTTTTACCGAGGTGTGTAAATATAATTAATATACCAGCTACAGTTTAATTAATCATAAAATAGGTATCATGATAAATCCAACCCTTCACGAATGTAAATTTAACGGGACCTTATTCATTGGTCATTCTTAACGTATATTTTTAATCAAAAGTATCGCAACCACAAATGACGGTTATGTAACTCTACCGATTAAACGGAAGTCACAACACTATATCAATTTCTAAACAATAACACCGTGTGTGTTTAAATATTATTGCCACAATATCTCCAGCGCTTTTCTAATGAACACCATAACAGACAATGGTTAAATGATAACAGACCATTAAAACTTAAACTGTTCCCTCGGGCATGTGTTACAGATTATAACCAGCGCCATTATTCAATAACTCGTTATCATATCGATATTTATTGACTTGTGAAATGTAAATAAAATACGTTTACGTTTATGTAAATAAATTACGTTACGTTTGTGACGGTGAATTAATTCGGTTATTTATTTTACAACACTATTCGTAGACAGATTTGGCACATTCATACGAATAATGTATTGATTATAATTGTGTCGATATGTTGCAATTTGTATATGGAATACATTTGCATATTTCAATATATTGCTACTATTATGGCGTAGGGATGTGACCGCAACGTTAAATTGGATGTGCATCGATTTTGTAGTGATTAATGTTCAGCCACAAATCGACTTCAGTCTTCGCTGAAAGATGATTTGGATAATTTCATAACATTAGAGCGATATTAATGGGTAACTAAGTCGACAGTGATTAGTAAATGACAGTTCAAAAATTATATTTCTTTTAGACATAGCGCTGAACCCTTGTGTCCAAAAAATTATAATATATAAGCCATCGCTTCACCAGAAAATATTACTGCAATGCTTCTCATATATTTTATGAAAAGCTGTGAAAATATATTTTCATTCAGCTAGTAGTGAAGTCGTAGAAACAACAATAAAAAATATCTCAATTCCTAACATTATTGTGCCTTTCAGATTCTTAGCTTTAAAGAAGATTTAATAAATTTATTGTACTAAGTTTGAATCTGTTGTTGCAGAGAAAAAGGAGGTTACAATTAATGAATTAGTATTTTATTAGTATTGAAAATGTTGTCGTTTACCTTATCAAATTGTATATTCCTCAGTGATCGTTCAATCTATAGGTTGAAAACCACATAAAATCTGTCCTTTAGATTTTGAGAAAATCGATCACATACAGCTTCTAGGGACTTTGCTCTATACTATGTATAGATTTATCATACCTATAATTTTGTAATACAACGGAGAGCTAGTACCTACCTGTCTTCATTAAATATACATTGAGGGTCTAAAATGGCAAGTGAAGTCCCAATGTACCCTACAAACTATGTGTCCAAATGAGTAATTACCTCGCCGGCAAATACATTTAACCGATTACCAGCTGGACGTGCGACATTTTAGCGCTGCACAGCACGTGCGAGTAGCATATTAATGGCTTACAATAATAATTCCGAGTAGAGTATTACTTACGCGACACGAGGTATCAGGCGCATTAGTGTGAGATGGCGCTGTGCAAGGGTTTGTCAAAAACTTACATTAATTAAAACTATTCGTTAAAACTATTAGTAGCGGGCACTAATTATGTATAATTGATTATATATCACAGTCTTTATTTACTGCCGACTTATGTACATAGGCAAAACATTCCCGTTCAAGTTAATTTGGTAAATATCAACGAAAAAGAGTTTTATGTAGAAAGGTCTAGCGCCGCGCTACCTTGCATCAGGATTGTGTCGGCACGAGAGGGGGCATTTGACCACCTAATACCGCCATAAATAATGACATCTATACTGTAGCGTTTCGTGTGGTTTCCGAGTTTTTGGAATATTTCTGGATATGGAGGGGAGAAAGGGAGGCAGTGCATCGGCATAATAATGCGGATGTTCACCGTTGGTAATTTTTTCACGAGCAAACGGATCCTTTATAGAGTTATAAAGGATCCGTTTGCTCGTCTGCTTCCAAATACTATAAAAACAACGCATTCTCTAGCTAACCCAGGCGTGCGTAGCGAGTTTCAATTGCAAAATAGAAAATGAAGAGCCCCGGGTGATAATTTTCCATATGTAGCATCGATATACGTACACTTGTCTGGCGAACACCTCACTACACCAATGTTGTGAACATTGGTGTAGTGAGGTGTGCCAGGCGGGCACCTGATGCCAAGTGACCTCAGAGGTGATCCGTATCAAGATCTTCACACCACTTTCATAACGCGAGTATTCAATTATCGGTAATAACACTGATAACCATCAATTTGTGCGTCATCCGATATTTTTATGACGGTCTATATTATGTTAGGGGTCCTTGTAACATTTAGTGAATATTTGCATTTATTTTAGTACGCAGAACCTTGCTTGAGTCAGCGGTCAAAGGGTCTTATTTCTTTCTGCTGAGGAGTCTAGGGCTCATGTTTTGAGGATATTCCTGGACAGCACGGCACTGACCACCGAGATGAAACACCGCATGGTTTCAGTTGGTGTTAGTCTGACATAAACATGTCTGCAATCGACCCGCGGAGACAGAACCCGATGGGTGTTTATTGCACACTTAAAATATCGTATGCCGTTAAAAGTGTCTTCTTATATTTTGACTCTGTAATGGGTTTTGGCACGCTGTATAAAATTAGACAAAAACGCAAGGGGAGGGGGGGGAGCACATAAGTGGCAGCTACATATTAGTGCGGTTTGTGAATTTCTAGTATAATAGAACTGAAATACATCGCAACTGCTCTAGTTGTTACGTAATTCTACCGTCCGCAGTCGAGGGGCTCTTGGTTCTTGTTAATAAAAATAATTACGGAACCCGTTTCAATATAAAATATCACGCTTATTCTCCGTCTAATTACACCCATCAATTGGTTATATATTTTAAGTAACGCGACCTCTCTCGTAACGTATAGACATGATTTTTAATCACTCACACAATTTATAATGTTTCAATTAATATGAAGATCGGCAAAATGTTTTCAATAATCAGTTAATGATTATGAGAGGCGCACTTTGTTTTCTATTAAACGTGTTGAAGGTACTTTTTGCGAAGCCACGGTATATATCGTTTTGCAATGGTATTTTGTTGATTGATGACGTAGCTGTTTGAATTTACCTTCTCACAGGCTCAATAATGTTCAAGCACGCCCGAGCTGGAACTTAGTTTCGGCCAAACAAAAGTTATCGGAGACAAACACCTGCCTAATTTCTGGTGCGGACAATTCTACCTCATTCATCAGGAAGAAGAAGACCGGGACCTCCCCACAGGCAGGGCCCGGCAAAACGCCTGCTGGTCCTGGTCTTACTATAAAGGTAATGATGGATACAATATAAATGCTCACCTTCTGGTCCCCGAACCGCATCTGTCTCCTCGCGTTCCTGGCCACGTTCATCCGGCACAGGAAGACCCGGTCCTCCCCGTCCGCAGGGGCGCGGGTCAGCTCGGACCTCACCGCCTGCTGGTCCTGTTTGTCGATCACGTCGTACACGCTGTCGCCATGAATTAGCAGATCCTCCTGAGAAATTCATTCCGGCATTACAGGTTATTCCTGCATAAGTGTGTGAAGAGCCTGGCCGAGGAAAGAAGCAAATTTTTACTGAGAGGCAGTGCCACGCTGGATTGCAGGTTTATTGGTCCGGCACGACCGGGAACCAACCTCTCGCTCACGAGATACCCGCGCAAGGGGACATCTTCGATTTAGTGCGGTTTGCGAGTTACCGCCCATTGGGGGAAGGAGGAAAGAATGGCAACGCATCCTAATGGTAACTATGCAGATATTCATGGGGGTCGGTAGCCGTAATTTATTAATGATGATTTATCACAAAAGTAATCGATGAAGGTGTTGAAAGGGCAATGGGTTGGTCACACACGAGAGGGTGGAGAACTAATGGCAGATAGACCAGAAAGGTTCTAGAGCAAAGGCCGCGTTTAGGAAGACAAAGTGCTGGCCGCCTATTCACCAGGCGAGAAGAGGATGTTTGTGCAGTAGTTCAAATGGCGCCGACGGCTTATCTTTCTTTTTTTATTGGGCAAACGAGTAATCGGAACATTTCGATCACTGACCCATGGACATTTGCAAAGATTGATTCTTGCGTTACGCAGATTCGTTGCCCTTCCTCCCCCCACCCCCAATGGGACAGCGGTTCACTCTCTCACTCTACGAGAACAGCTCACAAACCATACGAGAGGAGACAGTTACGTTGTCACTTTACGCTGGTACCAAGTGAGCGAGAGGTACTTCCCCGGTCGTGCCGGCCCAATTACGTCGCATAGGAGAACGTAGTGTCATGCACCATGCATGTCATTACCTCCTCATATGCAGCATGGCACTACCTCTTTGAAACAATACATATTATGGGAAAAGTATAGGGGACATCTGTCTCAAAATCTATAACTACTTAGTTTTCTCTATCGATTACAAAGGACTCAACAATCACAACTTCTGAAATTCTTACTTCTTTTTATGTTGAGCTTATGTAAATTCGCTACCGCTACCTCTCGGCTCATGACGTGACATTGATGCATTAGCTGTTGGCAGCGAGCAGGTGTTATCCATCACATACTCACGCTGTCACAGAACTTTACACGGGATATAGTGATCGTAAGGCAGGAATTCGTAACCGTTGGCGCAGGATTAATGTTTTGTTAATATACATTATACAATAATTGGTTAGTGTTTTTCTAAGTTTGTTCTGGGTTTATGAACATAAAACTTGATGGTTATCATAGTGCTGATATGGCGGTGGCACCATTGACCTTCGTATATTAAATGGTAGACACACATTTATGGCATAAGACTAGATAATAGATAATCAAAAACGTAAATGCGAGAATAGAACTTTTTTCAGATTACTTTCATTTTTTATTTTTGACTAAAATATATTTTTAAATACAATATTATGTAGGTACTAGAGTATTGATAGGGAAAGCATTTTATTAATTTATTTGCATAAAATTACTTAGAAATCTAGTACTCCTTTTTCGTGCTCTTTAAGTTAAATATCTTCCTCGCCCTAGCTTTTTGCGGAACCCGTTGGTGACAGCTCATCATACCACCACCACACCACCAGGTGATCCGACGTGAGAATCCGTGCACGTCTGCGTTGCTATGGACGTTAATTTAGATATTAAATTTTCCCAAGCTTTATGTTACTTTACATGACCTCCGCGGTGTGTAGGTTCCCTTATCTAGCACATTCGCCAACATTTACCCCGAAACACTTCTATTGTGTGGAAATGGGTGTAAAATTGTAAATAACGGCGGGCCGACGATTAAAATAATGCCCTGCGGTACCCTGCGGTACTCTGCGGTCGGTACACTGATGAAAATATCGAAGCAATCTCGCTAAGTATACGCCTCTTTAAAAATAAAAGCGCTTATACTTTGCGGCGACGTCGGTTACGCAATTAGACTCCTTTCTTTTGTTTATTATACACAGCCCGTAATGAATTATTCTCACAGACGGAATTATAATTTCGTAATTCTAGAGAACCATCTAGAGTTCCGTTATAATGTTGCGACGTGTGATGTTTCATTTGAAAGAAGGATAATTAAGGGTGGAACTTGAGAGTTGCGTGTAAAAAATTGCAACCGCTTTTTTATGTTCGAGTTCAAAAATAAAAATCGGATTAGAGGAAAGTGCCAGTCCAGGATCAGAAATCAAACACAGGGGAGCGTGGGGCCACTTATTGTAGGGGATGTTAATTATGAGCATTTTGGATACGTTCCATTTGTTGCGCATGGGAAATAATTTTATGCATCGTCCAACGGGCTCCGGGGAGCAGACCGATATGTCGGGCACATCACAAGTGGCCTATCACTAGTGACTAAGTAGCTAAACTAAATATGACCCATTGGAGGGGTTTGGAAGTAACTGGTTTCCTCCTCTTGCTTGGTATTGGTACCCAGTTATAAACCTACTCAAATCAAAAAGTTAACGTAACACCACACGGCTAGAGATTATAATAAGTATTGTTTGCGTTAAATGGAACAACTAAATAATTATAATTATTTGGGTATTTTCGATAAATTATGACATCTGGACATATATCGTGTGAGGCTTGTGGTCGTGAAACGTCGGGTTAGTAAAGTGATTAGATGAAACCACAATAGAGATCCGTAAATGTCGTTTTGAAGTATCAAATATTATACTTTGGCATAATAATTGTAGGATATTTCAAGAGCCATACTCATTCCGTTGACTCTAATCGATCTGGCGAGACTGAGGAATTACCTTCTTGTTACAGAAAGTCAGGTTCTTATGGTCTCTGACTACTGCTCTATGACTGCCGCTAAACCACAGGTTTACTATTGATGAAACGCTTCATTGTAACGGCAACGCGTCTGTATGACGCCTAGTCTTACAGATGTCTATGGGCGGCGGTAGTCAATACGTACCTGCTCGTTGGTCCCCTATCTTATAAAATTCTTACTTTCCTTCACCCATTCCGCGAGCTCCCCAGCATTATTAATCAAGAGTCTTCCCAATGCATTAATAACACTCCCTGTCTCCAACAAAATATCCTTACGTTCTGAGTACTTAATTATAATAATAATTAGGATTTTATAATTGCTGGTTTATTTAATGTTTCCTGAACGTAGTAATGCTAATAAATACACAGTTTGGTCCCTTTTCCGAGCATTAAACAAATTTCAATTACACGCCGGCTTTATTAAGTTTAATTAAATCATAGCTCTTCTACAGCGGGAAGTTTTCACGACGTTTGAGAGCCAGGGTTGCCACTGGTCGTTTTAATTTTAGACGTTCCTCATAAATAACAGTGTTGCTAGTTGTAATAACCTTCGTAATGTAAAAAAATATTCAAATTCCGTAAGCCACGAACGAGGCATCGGACACAATCTTACATTAGCTCAAGGAAGAGATCGAACATATGCCTACGCCGCATCTTCCAGGTGTTTGGTTATACGAATCTGGTAAATCAGGTGACAACCTAGTGAAGGTGATTGTGATTAGAAAGGTGGGAGGTAAAATGTGAGAGCCTGCTGGTCAGACCATATCGGTATCGCAAGGATCGCACGGATACCCTACAGATTCCACAGTTTTTAGGTAAGTTTTGCATAGAATTGAAAGGGAATACTTTTCAATTTTAAAAGTCGTTGAAAAAGTATTATTTTTCAGTTCAATGTTAATAACACCCAATATGATCCGCGGTTTGCATAGGCCAAATAATACCGCCATACCGCTTATGTGTTTTGAGACTACCGCGCGAGAGACTTTTCATTCGTCAGAAGGTGAAGGGGGGATGACGACTCCTCCGGTCATGATCTTCTCCATGAACCATTTCTCTCTGGCCATCATAACAATAGTCGAATTTGCTGTTTCAAACAGTCTCATATCTGAATGTAACTCTCCCATCAGCGGGAGAGAAAGGGGTCGGTCCCGCTTCGTTCTTCTCTTCGTTTCAATAGCTTATAGGTACGAAAAACACACTATAACTTCGGTCGTGTATTAGTATGATGTTATTAGTGTGAAGTTATTTATAGTTCACACGAGTAGCCTATATATTTGCTACGAACTTCACGTTACTTGGCGTCAGTAAACATGCAAATGTGCGACCCTGCGTGTGACGTGTGACGTCACTGGCCCCGCCCACCTGTCGCGGGCCCTGCGTTAAGACGTAATGCGCCGCCTACACGCCACATGGGGGGCTCGTCATAACATCATCACAACATGCGGCTCACACGCGGTCGGCCGAATGTTCGCCGCATAATTATAGGCTTTCAAATATAGAACGCATATATATGAAGATAGTAAGAGATAGTGCCATGTTGTGGGAGGTAGTGACATGCTGCATGGGAGGTAGTGCCATGACACTACATCCTCCTGCACAACGGAATTGGACCAGCATGTTCGGCGATGTACCTCTCGCCTTTTTTTTTCTCGTATGGATCTATTACTAGTTGGTGGCGGGGCCGTTGCTCCCGCCTAGACCCTTCTCCGGACTAGCGAAGACTTTTGTCTTCAGGTTTAGGGACCTCTCGCTCCCTTGATACCAGCGTAAATTCATAGCGTCGCTGCCGCGTTTCGTGCGGTTTGCGATTATCCGGTGGCCCATTGGCAGGGGGTGGGATTATAGGAGGGCAATGCATCTGCGTAACAATCATGCGAATGTCCATGGGCGTCGATAGTTGTTCTTGTTTTATAGCATAAGGGGGTACCCCTTATGCTATAAAACAAAACAAGACCGAGGCTGTAGATGCGGCTACAATATCGCGTTTTGTGCGATCTGATACGACCCATGACCACCGTCGTCGAAATATGTAGCTCAAACATGAATATCAGCCAAATTTGGCCGGCATGGCCTGAGCGACACCTCTCGCTCGCAGGTTAAGTCCCGCTAAATGATTGCTATGAATTCGTGTTTCGTGTGGTTTATGTCTCCGTTGGAAGGGACGGGATGGAGTGCAATGCGTCGCACGTCGTCGTACGCACAGCAATAGTCATCAACAGTCCTGCTGGTTTGTTCACCAGTCAAGTATTCTTATATAAATTGAAGATATAGCTAATGGGTCGCTTTTTTTCACGCTGCAGGTCTCTCACGCCCCATGCTCTAGATGCATCTGGGAAGCGCCCACTCCTATACAATCGATGTTCAGGAAGGATTTTTTTCTCTTTTATCACTTGCCTAAAGTGATGACTTGGATTGCGAGTACGTGTTTCGTACGGTTTTTGATAGCTTCAGAAGTAGAGAGGACAATAAAACAATCGGCCCAAATCGAGTCGGCCTCGCTTCTGGAGGGTTCCGTTTGTTATACTATGGGGGTAAACGAGCAATCGAACGACAATACTGAATCTCAGATAGATTCGTATATTTGTGGAGCACGCGAATACGTTGTCCACCTCCCCTCCACTGGGGCACCGGCTAATCACAAAGGGCATGAAACACGATGCTAGACACAGCTATCATTTTCCGGCGGTGTCATGTGAGCGGGAGGCACCACCCCGTGGTTACAATAACGCACAGCATAGCAATATCTCTTACTGCCGCAAATATGAAAATTCTCCTTCAACACGCAAGCAGACGATACCACGGCTGATAGCTAGTATTAGGTACATGTGGCCCTGAGTCGCCGGGCGGACTCATTGTGTATTATCTAAGTTCGTATAAAATTTTGTAGGGCCTCAGGCAATATTCCTCTGCGATTAAATTAATAGTTTAACAATTCCATTTCAATTAAACTATCTTAGTACCTGCTAGGGGTAGTATCTTAGTACCTGCTAGGGGTTATACATCTTACAAATCTCACTAATATCATGAATGCGAAAGTCAGCACATCCAGTGTTAGTGTGCTTTGTATGTAATTTTAATCAATCACATCTAAACTACTCATAGATTTGGATGAAATTTGCCACAGGCGTAGACAACAAAATGTATCGAAGAATCGATGCAATTAAATATAATAATATAAAAATAATTTAAGACCTTTTTACTATTTAAGTTTTATATATATCATAAACATTATATCTATCTACATAATGATTGTGATCTGGGTGAGATTTGAAGCCTCTGGATTAACTCATAGCTTTAGTGTAGCTTACGAGTAAGCTTTAACTGAGCCAGATTGTTGTCGATGTCATCTACTAGATTAAGGCTGGGTTTTAAATAAAGTTACACACTATATAAATGCTAAAAGCCAATATTTACTCATTACACTCTAACTTATTTCTATAATGACAAGAAAGTAAAGAGCATAACAATAAATAGAAATGACATGTCTATAAATTTCCATTCGTCTTCGTTCGTTTCAAAGTCTATTTATGTTTCAATTATTTTTTCATTTATTAGAGGTATGCCGGAGAAACGAATCATAGAAATAACGAAATTTTGTTTGATATAGAATTGGAGTAAAGTGTGAAATCCTAAAATAATGAGAAACGATAAAAAATGCCAAACACAATGTTAAGATGGTTGGTAGTAACTACAGACATCACTGATTGAAACTCACAAGGAACCGTCTTTACCAATGATTTACAAAAATATAAGATAATCGACTCCATACTAAACTGACACAAAGAGTCCAAATTCAACCTTACGGCTTTTGCAAAACAGATCTCATTTGAAAGAAGTGCCTAATTTAATAAACTTTTTTGCAAAATCAACCTTACGCGCACGATTATAAGTTATTTTTACAAAGAGCATAACTTGACAAGTGTACATCTATAGCACGAACGGTTTTGAGATGCTGATTGTGTATCTTGTTTTTTGTAAATGATCTTTACTCCTAGCTAGTAATATATCTCGTGCTCTACTGCCGCGTACATGCCAGAGTTCGTGGGGTCGAACACCACCTGATCATGGACGTAATGCATTGTACCACGTACTTAAGCAAATCATACATTAAAAAGCCCTCACAGTTATACTTTAAGACAAGACATTTCTATATAACATTAGGTCTATGGCAAAGGATAAGTTTGCTTGTTTGTTTGTATATCCACATTTGTGTTGTGTAATTATCGCTGTACCAGAGCATTATACTAACAGCATGATATAAATTAAATCAGAACCGAAATTATGACTCCACCATAAAGTACGGGTCTGCGTTTGGCGCTGCCCACGAGCATGTATGAAATAGAACTTGTGTTTAAATCGCTCTGTCCTAAATTGGACTTTTGTATGGTCCCCCACTTTACACATACCCAATTTGGGACAAATAAAGTTTTTAGGTGTTGGCACTTTAACTTTTCGTTTTCAAGTACTCTCTTCCTCGGAGCATTCTTTTTATATTGTATAGGAGGGCAAACTCAGAGAGGAAAACCAAAAAGAGGGTGACCTGATGAACTCGAGGGATACCGGCCTGCTTACCGCGGTCAAGCACTGAACGGAGGAAAGTGGAAAAAAGGGGTGAGGCCCCTGCCCAACAATTAATGTTGGGATAATAACACATATATTATGGCCTAATATTGTGACAATATTAGGCCATAATATATACTCAGTTACAATTAAATAGAATTTAACAACCAATTTTCACACGTGGCATATACTATTCAAACTAACACATTAATGAACACACAGATCATGTAAGTACTACTATCAGAATGCTCACATAAGAGAATTAAGACATTTTAACATTAACAAAGACTTTTCGAAACATAAGATATGAAACATGGCGTCGGCAAGAAATCATGAACTCACCCTTCTATATATAAATAATTTGACATTTCGTGTATATTTTCACGAATGTATATAGGTTCTAGGAGGAAAATATAAACTATTTAATTATCATTTGGTGATGGCAGATAGCGCATACTATCGTTTCTCACTCAACGTCCTGCAAAGGAAAAGAGTGTCATTTTTTCGAGACCTAGCACACCCTCAGTGTATCAGTCGAAGATGACAGATATAGTTTTTTTATAAAATGTTTAAGTAACATGAACACAATTGCTACAATATATTTTGTGAGCTGATATATATTTTGTACTTTAAGGCTTTGTACTATAAACGGTTTTCCATGAATTTGGCACTTATAAATTACAATCTAAACTATCTTTACGTCAAATTTGAGAGTAGTTATTTTCATTCCAAAGATAAGAATGGTTCCTTTGGGATACATTTAAATGTTAGGGAAACTGGAGAGAAAAACTAAATAAGTAGACATGCAGCGAAGAGTATGTTCCGCCATATGGCGAATACCGAATATCCCAAGAGCTTTCTGGCAGAATAGTAATTGTTTATCACCGCTCTTGTAACAAGAAGATAATATGATTAGGAAGTGTTTCAAGTTTCTTCAACAAGACTCAAGTGGTTGCGCAAAGAAGGAGGATCGTATCTAATTGCTACTGCACAGAAGAAACTGCGCGATAACCGAAAGGGAAGTCAGAAGGGGCCTAAGGGAGATCCAAATAGAATCTCCCTAACTAAAATATTATTAATACGATCTTTTAAATTAATAGCCATACAGATCATTTAAATACTACTATCATATATAAGAGATATTGGCATATATAAGAGAATTAAGACATTTTAATATTAATAAAGATTTTTTGAAACATAAGATATGAAAAATAATGGCGTCAGCGTGAAATCATGAACCCACCCTATTACACAAAATATTTCGTGCATCGTGACACGAAAATATAGTCTCCCGGGCGGAGGAGGACAAACTGTTTAATTAACATTTTTTAAGAAATAGCTCCATCCGCCTCGTAGAGAAAAGGAAAAGAGTAACATTTCTTCGACATAGAGGACACCCTCGGTCTACCAGTCAAAGATGACAGATATACTTTTTTACAAATGTTTAAGTAGCAAAATATAATTGCTACAATATCTTCAATTACTGCTACTGAGGCACATACTTCAAATTACAGTCGTAAATTTTGTTATACAGATTTACTACTTCTTTATTATAATTGGAATCATTAAACCCTGTATGCTACATTTGTATTGCAAGATTATTAAATGATTTAACCACTCTAATGTTACGATCAGCTGGCTCAGTTGGTTACGTGGCGATTAGTCCGCATGTTACCCTGAACGTTTCCGAATCCCGCCCAGGACATGTATTTTTACCTGTGTATTATATGTACTTCTATAATAAAAAACTTAAAGATATAACATTTCTTGAATTTATAAATATATTGAAGATATTTCCGTCGTCTAGTACCTGTAACACAAGTACTTACGGTACTTACCACAGGAGTAGGCTAACGTGGGGTGATAAGTCCACAGATATTATTATATTATTATTATAATAATGTTCTTAGCAAACATCATAGAGGAAGCTGAATAATGTAATTAGCTTCTAAACAAAAGTTACCGATTACACAATGTACGCAATACCCTGGGCGATAATGTTACCAACAAAATACCTTCTAATTATTACTCATTTGATGTTTGATTTATGATGTAGCAGAAGCCACGTCCACTTCCCTTGCGTTACTTTACTGTTATTTAAATATCACCATCACCAGCTGCCAGAGGACGTTCACTGCTGCACATAGGCCTCACCCAGGGTGCATAACCCACGGTCACGGTATTTTCTATTATCCTAGGAATGTTATAGTATGAAGTATGATAAAACTACTTTTACGGAATTTATCGTGGCTTATTTAATTATTAGCTAGCCCGACGTTTCAGAAGCTTTAAAATATCCATGGTCACGGGTGACCCAGTCCAAAAGGTTTGTATGTATGTTTGCTATTATTTCATTTTAAAATCACTGAATGGATTTAGTTGTATTCTGGCCACAGGAGGGTTCTGTAGACATATAATAAGTCTATATTAACTGTATTCCTTATTTTTTCCGATCCAAAAATAGTAGACCAAGATATGTTTGCACCAATCCAAATTGTGTATTTATTCCCTTAAATCGTGTTGTCGATGAAAGAAAAGGAGACTTCATCTCCTTTTGGGGCCAATTTAATCAAACGCTAAAGACAGGAACTCTGGACTGGAGTGGAATCCACAGCTAGATTGGCATAAAAAATCATCTTCAGAACTCCTAATTAAAGCTCCGACAAGTCTTTTTTAGACTTAAGTCTTACAAATATCGGTTTCACGTAATCAAGATAGAGGTCAATAACATGAAGAAACTAAGTTATGCCCACGGTTGAACCAGCATAAAAATCACTTTTAATAGCGAAGTTTCATACAAACTATCAACTTGAATTTGTCAAAGAGGGAGTCACTTAGCAAACACCTACGATCTAAAAAAACACCTCATAAAAAATTCCTCACATTTGTAGTTTCTGAAATTTCCATAAGTGAGTAAGTAGACTTTCATTTTCATAGAAATAGATTATTTGGTACTTAACAGTTAGGTAAGTAGCGAATAGGCACAGACTCCAAACGATCCTATGAATGCACTTATTATCATCACCTCTAATCGTATTCGATTCGAACAACTTAATCCTATTTATCTCACAAATAGGCCAAACCCAATGATAAATGGCCAAGCATACGCCTCTTTAACGTCCAGTATAACTAAACCCCCCACCGACTCGCGGCTGTACAACATCATAATCGATAACGGGGAACCTCTATTAAATTTGGAGATCATGACCGAGTGGTTGGTGGGATAAAGGCTGTATATCAGGGCAGGGTGAGGATATGGTATTGTATTGTTTTGCATATTCAATTGCGTCTATTGTGTAGTACCAGCGCCACGTGTGTGGCGGAAAACGTGTTCACAGGTAATTGTAATTTTATCATGTTCGGAATTGATTTATACCGGATTCCGATTTTACTGAGAGGAAGAGGTGCCGTGCTCCATTGCAGCTGAGTTGGGCCGGTATCGCCCATGATAGCCGCGTGCAAAAATGGCGAGTGATTTTTCGAAGATTATACCATACGAAAAAACTTAACGTAATACGCACCCGCGGCCATTGTCAGTGGCCGAAAGTAAAAGGTGTGCGTTTGGGTCATGGAAAATTAATTAGAAAATTACAACCGTAGCGTGACATGCATGTGTTATGCTGTCACGATTCGTGTGGTTTGCGAGTAGCTGGTGGCCCTTTGGAGGGTAGGAGGAAAGGAGGTCAACGCATGACAATAATGCGGATGTCTGTGGGGATGGGTAGTGGACTGGCCGTTCGCTCGCTTATACTTAACAAAAAAGCAAAGTAATCCCATAAGGATTTCGTTTATTTTCTTTTGGGGTATGGAACGGAGTTCACTCTTCCGAGTACAGGTCGAGCGTAACACCAGCGTAACACCGGCGTAATACCAGCGTAGCACAAGCGTAACACTACCGCAACATAAGCGTAACACCAGCGTAACATTACACTTTGCCGCGTTTCACCCATGAAATATGGTAAAATACCATCTTATAAATTTCATCGCCCTATTTCACCACTCTAGGGGTTGAATTTCTTAAAATCCTTTCTTTGTGCTTACACTACGAAGAGAGTCTCAAATTTCAGGTTTCTGAGTTTCGGCTGCGTGTTGTCTGTCCCTCAGTTGATCAGTCACTTAGTTTTATATACTATATAGATGAAAATGATATTCAAATAGCCAACTACACATGACATGTAGTGCACAAGTCTGTGCGCAGGTAAGAATGCACTCCCTACTCCCGTATTCTCCTGTTCCATGGAATGTTACGGCTAACGAGAAATCATGCGCAGAACCGACGACTTAACGTGCTCTACGAGGCACGGGGGTGTAACACAAAATTCCTGACTATTGCTAGGAATTGAAAATGCCAAGAACACTTTGGTCCCACCCGTGACACGATCCCAGGAGGACCACATGACTGTGGCTTAAAATGCTTACCACTAGGCCACGAGGTAGACAACACTTATGACTCAAGAAAGTAATAGATGTTATAAATCACATGATAACAATCCAAAATATTAAAATAGGTAGTTCAGAACAGTTATGCCTTATAAACCCCACCCACTCAACAATTTCTTTATAAACACCATATTAACAAGACATCTATTGTTTTTAACTCACAGATTAAGTACTTACTTGCTTAAGTCTTATCATTAATCTTAATTGTGAAATAGCAATAAATATAGCCTCCAACTATACGGTGGAAACTCTGTTTTATACACACCGAAACAAGATCGAAAGTTGTGTGTTCATTTAAGATGAGCGATCGTTGCTTTGGTCCCATCAAAATGAGATCGTGGGAATCTGTGAGATTGAGACGCTATGAGGTTTTCTTTGGTCTATGGTTCAATATGGTTGCTATGACATTATGGTAATTTAATTATGTCTTCATAATACTGGCTGATTCGACTGGGCGTATTATTTGTTGAATTATATTGAGATTATTGCTTGTAGATGCCAGATAGGTTCCTGCTCGTGAATTATGCTTACATATATCTCTTTTTAGTAAGAGGTAGCGCTATGCTTCATTGCAGCCAAATTATGCCGGCTCGACTGAGGATACTCTTGCTCATATGATACCGCCGTGAAATGATACTGGGCTATCGCGTTTCATGCTGTTTGTGAGCAGCATGTGACCTATTGTAAGCATATGTTATGGAGCATCGGTGTGACCAAGTGGCTCCGGAGCTCCCTTGCCCTCTTATGCTATAATTATGTCTTATTTCTACCAAGTATCTTTTTACGTCACTACATGTGTTATTTCTACCAAGTATCTTTTTACGTCACTACATGTGTTATTTCTACCAAGTATCTTTTTACGTCACTACATGTGTTATTAAGCTAAAACCATTAACCAGGCGGGGTCCTGGGTTCTATCCCCAGGTCGGGCAACTATTATTAAATGTCTTGCAGAATATTCTGAGCATGCATTACATTGCACGGTATTAGAATGTGTACGAAGTGGCCATAGGCTTGCCACCTATGACATCATGGGCCTCAGTACCTTGGCTAGTCGTGGGTGTTCTAGTATATCTACTAGACTTACGAGTTTTGGATGTGCTAGCACACCTCTGCCTACCTCTTCGGGGGCTAATAGGCGTGATGTAACTTTACTTTTTACGTGTATTCTTTGTTAGAATTAATGCTATTAGGTCATCCCAAATCATTTAATCGCACCAGGGAAGACATTATCAAAGTGAGATGATGCATATGCGGCCATACTGGTTTACACACCGCCTCTAGTCTTCTGTGTCCAGAACAGCGGCCGCATCTTTCTCAAAATAACCATTGCCAGGGGGGTATGCTGAAACTGCCTTGGGACCCGCTAGAAATTTAATCATTTTAATTTCGTTTGACTTATGAGATCCAACCTTGGGAGCACCAAAAAGAGAGGGTTTCTAGCAAGTGTTAGGAATTAAGAAAGAAAAAACGTGGGCAAATAATAAAGAAAACACAGCTAGGTATCAAAATAAAATTACTTTTAAGTATTTTTTTCGTGGTTTATTTAGTTAATTACCAAGTCCTAGTACATTTCAGAAGCTTCGTAGCAACTATGGTAACTAGTGGACTGTTGCTGTATACGTGCTTGTTAAGAACTTAAATAAACCGCGATAAAATCTGTTACAGTGGTTTTATTGTAATGCAAGCTGAAGTGGGTAGGCCATACTTCTCGCAGAAGCGATAACCGTTGGAAGAACAGGAAGTCACGAGAGGCAGCCCCGCACCGGAAGACGGAGTGTGGGACGGTCTCCTTCCCGAGAGACTGATGGCGATTGGTTAAGGTGGTGGGGAGCCGCTGGACGCAAAAGGCTCGTGACCATGACCTATGGCGTCACAGCTATAAGACATATGACTGACAGAATGACAAACTCACACACCGCTTACGGAAACGAGCCCGGGCTCTAATCCATAAGACGTGAGCTTCGATAAAAGTAGAAGTAATAAAACGCGATCTTAGAGAGCTCTAAAAATAAAAATTAAATCATTATCACGGCTTCTAGCCGATTTGAAGCGCAAATCGACCCCACCCGTCAGAGGGTGGGGGAGGAGGCCGGCCTCCTCTGACAAGCCAAACCGAAAGACGAGCTCAACTTTTCCTAAACACGTCCCGTAACATTAAACGGCATCGTGCGCGCGCCGTCCCACTAGCGTGGGGAGGGGGACCGCTCCCCCTTTTCGGTCCCAAAAATAACCACGACAGGGTAATTTCCACTAAAATTCCGGATTGCTTCTTCCCATCTGCGGGAAAGGAGGGGGGTCTGTCCCCCTATCGTCTACCTATAACCAGAAGACAAAAAGTCTTCCGTAATCAGTCGAACTGTTAGGGCTGGACAAGTGCCGCCAATCACTTAGTAAAAAAAGTAAAAGTAGTAGGTCCCTCCGAAAAAAAAAAAAGCCTATGGCGCTGTCTGTGGGAGGCCTGTGTTAAGCATTGGACGTCGTCCAGGTGATGACGATGGTGAAGAGTGAATAACATTCCCTAAC
This sequence comes from Eumaeus atala, assembly GCA_017140195.1. NCBI lineage: Eukaryota > Metazoa > Arthropoda > Insecta > Lepidoptera > Lycaenidae > Eumaeus > Eumaeus atala. The sequence continues at coordinate 151,367 of JAFELO010001433.1, forward strand.
GTAAACTTAAGTTGTCTAGTTAGTATCTATAAAGTTTTCTTTCGATTAACAATATTTTAGCTCTGGCATTTACTATTTAACACTCTCGTATAAAGTACGCTAGTCTGTTGAACAGATGCGTTAATCGCATAAGCACGTCGTTTGTTTTATGTAGGGACTCAAAAACGCTTTGAAAGCCGTATCACTTGCATAAGTGTTACAAATATAGTCTGTTACCGAACTACTCCCGTGGCACATGTAAGTGCTGCGGGAGTAATGTGTTTGTGTCCTTTTAAACGTGTTTTAACAGTTTTGTTTGTAGCTGTGTGCAATAATAAAGAGACGGCAATCGTATTTTTACGCCATCTCGATGTACCTATATGCGCTATGCAACGTTATCTTATTGGTAAAACATTTTTTAAAACTTAGGGACAGGTATTTTTAGCTCAAAATATTACACTTCCTTTCTGTTTCAATATGAAACAACAGTACTTTATTTGGCTGCCACTAAAGTCCCTGGTATTATGTCCTTAAAAAAAATCTTCTATAAATAAACCAACGAAGAATACGCGGATTCTACCAAAACAATACATTAGGCAATATCAGATCAACATCAATGTTTTGTTTTGATAAACAGCATTCAACAAAAGGCAATCTTAACATTGATCGGCTCAACCTCAACTCCAGTCGGCGCGTGAAATCAGAATGACAAACATAACGTCGGGTTTATGATGATAAAAGACCGAGGGACTGATGTAACACAATCTATATCTGGACCGAGGGACTTGTGTAACACAATATATATCTGTACCTCTATTCTTCGTGTTAGTTAAAAAAGTAATTTTATTTTTCATAACTGAATTTAAGTGTTTCTCTTCGCTTCCACAGCATTAGTGCTCAGAGTGCCGATTTCGGAAAAGGGCCAACCCTATACTCTATATATATCTAGATGGGAGAGATGCATCCCGACATTAGTGTTAATATACAGTATATTATAATACCCAGTTTTACTATATTTATCTTTGCCGGATTCGCGATGTCCACACACACATACGCCAAAAAACATTTCACAACATTAACAAATACAATTAATAAGTGTAGTTTTTCTATTAGAGAAAAAATACTTTAGCGTTGGAAGTTAAGGACAAAAGTGATATCCTTCTGACGCAGTCTTAAGAAAATAAGAGAACTGTCACTATTGTAAAGAGATGTATTTTTCACGAATCAAATAAACGTTGATCTTGAGTGAAATATAATGGAATATCGCGTACACTCTTCACTTTTACTCGTACGCTAATATTTCAACACTACACGTGCAACGGTAATTAATCACAATTTGGTACATTGATTGTGTGTGACTGTGTGTTGTGAGTACACGGTACATCTGTGGTAGCGGGTGTTTCACACACGCCACTGCCAAAACTTTATATACATGCTGTTTGAGTTTTGGAGATTTTGCTAAGTTTAATAATAATGACTTACACTTTATGAGGATTTGGTTTTAGGGTTCCGTGGCCAATTTATCATGTCATGTCATTCTGTCCGTCCCTATGTCACAGACGTTTTTTTCCAAAATTGGAATTAGTTTTAAATTTGGCAGTTAGAAATATTTTATTTAAGAGATATGCGATTTTTTGGTTTGCTGCTACGAAACCCTTTCATAGACGAGTCCTACCGAAGTTCCCTTTTAGTGTGCACCAACTTTCTACTCAGGGGAAACTAAACTTTCTTCTAAATCTGCACGATTATACAAGGACAAGGCCTACAACACAACAACTATCGGGATGCATCCTGTTCATCTGTGGAAAAGGAGCAGGAAAGTCTGTCCCACTATGGACCACAATCTCACCTAGACCGCCGCTCGGCGTGTCTTATAGTAACCGATGAAGCTGCACTGGACACTTCACCAGCAACAGATATCCAATATTATTTATTTTATCTCAGATAAAAATACATATAATATGGTCTTGTCATTAATATTTTATGAAGGGATTCGAACCCGCGACCTGCGGTGTAACATGAGAGACATATCCAACTTTTCCACTGCTCCGATCATCCATCATACATTACCTAATCTTATATATCTTCTTTGTTATATATAAAACAAAGTCTCCAATAGCTGTATGTGATCCATTCTCTCAAAATCTTCTGAACGGATTTTCACGCCGTTTTCACCTAAGGATAGAGCGATTCCAGTGGGAGGCTTAAGTTCGCAATTTGACCCCTCAAATTCACGGGCAAAGCCGGGGCAGGTCGCTAGTAACTCATAATGTTACAGGGAAATAGAAAACAGCCTGTATATACCGTGCGGCGAACAATCAACCATAGTGATTAATTTACCTCCGCATCGACTAACGAGGGACTATTCGGGGTCAGGCGGGGCTCGGACCCACCGGCGAGTCGAGAAAAATTGGGCACCAATAATGATTCGCTATTATAGATTACATTGATCTGATTTTATATCTGATTATACAACAAGTATCAATTTATAATGATGGAAACTCTATTTATCTATCATTACGTCTTATCATTACTATCATCACTATGTCATTACTAACACATGAATCAAGCATTGTTTTATGGCGTTCGCTCCGTTTGGAACGGTTTTTTGGGCGCTTCAAATGAATACGAGGTAAAATCGTCTGCGCAGTGATCGACGCAGCGTAACCAGCGTAATGCTTAACAGCGCTTACGGTCAAGCGTCTCTTGCGCACCTTTTATTTCAAACTAGCCGGTGGCCCATTGGGGGTCGAAAGTAACGGATCTACATATACGTATGTAGAAGTTGCTCAGATTTTTTGTTAGCTCGTTTGTCACCCTTTAATACAAAGAAAATTGTCGCCTAGATAAACTCGAATTTGAAAGAAAGGAACACACAGTTTTCTTTTACTACTTGCTATGAGGCAAGTGGTTCAAATGTTCTGGAGAATTGATGCTCATAATATATGATAATATCTGTGGATTTATCACACAAATTTTATTACTGCTGTGGTAAATACCGTTTACACAACGAAAAGGTAGAAATTTATATGGTGGATTTTATTTTTAAGGTTATCTGTGGATCGAAGGTGGGATTCATGGCCGCGGCCTCTGGCGCAACACGTGGACTGACTGCCACGTTATCAACTGAGCCAGTCAGTCGTCCGGACATCCACACAACCTAAACGTGTCAATCTCATATACGTCAAAAGTTTCCCTGCATCGGTAGACGAGCGAGAGGTTGCAGTTCATGAGTGTCCGGTGGCCCAATGGAGGCCAGGAGGGGAAGAGGAAACTTATAGGCATAAATACTTTGCGCATTTCGGTACTGATCAAAAACCTTTTGGCTCGTTTGCGCGTCTACAATCCTTGCCAGCCATCTCCACGCCCCGTTCGTCCACGCTAACCTTCAATGAAATTAAGCTTTAAATGAAATCCAAACTCCGTGGATTTACACAAATATTATCTGTATTCACTGACAGTTCTGATGGATAATTGGCCATCACTTGTATGACGTAATCAACGGTGTATGACACGCTGACAGGTGTTTAATGGAAATCGTAAATGTATTCACCAGTCAAGTCGGATCCGAACCTCGACCCGCGTGGAAGGGCATGTCAAAACGACCATTGATTTACAAACTGTACATTCTTCAAATTCAAGGAAATGCCTTTTCAATTTTTTTACTCTGCTACGACAAAAGGAGGGTTGCGTATTTTGAGTGATCGTATTTGACAGAATCACATCTGCATGAGTCGGGGAAGACAATGTTAGCTCTATGGGGAAGACTTCCTCGCGCACATAATACTGATGTCAGGCTATGGATATGAGGTGGGATTAAATTATGGCATGATTTTTTTTTGTGTACCCAACATACGTTAAAAATATTTTCAATGTCACGGGCCGAAATTTGAATTTTTTCCGAAGTTTTCTGATAGTTGGTCGTACTTTGAGAATAACGAGCAACCTTATTTGGGGAATAGATAGTATATCGAGCGCACAAGGTAGATATAATGTTCTAATCGATATGAAAAGTGATGTAACTCACCATCGAGTGTCCCAGGTATTCGGCCGCGTTATCTGATATGTACAAGAGCTTGCCATTCTGGGTCATCATCATCAGGAACCCGTTCAGAGCCTGTGAACGACAAAACATGTACACAAATGAGTATAGGCACCATTCCTGCGTTTGATCAGCGTTGCACCCATCTTATAGAAGGGGGGGGTTCAGGACCAGGAGGAGTAATCGCTCACGGCACCCCTCTTATAAGAAGAGGGGGGGGGTTCAGGAACAGGAGGAGTAATCGCTCTCGGCACCCCTCTTATAAGAAGAGGGGGGGTTAAGGATCTGGAGGAGTAATCGCTCTCGGTACCCCTCTGTCTGTCCCAAAGACAGTGGGGTTGTCCTCAAGTGCTGGGCAACCCTATCTGTGGAGGTGGAGTTGGTCCCTCAGGGGGCTGACTAGCCGTCGAGGTGCCCTGATGATTGTTGTTCCGGGGCACCTCACCAAGGGCGGCACTGATGGCACTCGCGGTGGTTATTGTGGGTATTCGGCAATATCATGTGCCGCGAGTCCCACAAAGCACTGGACTCCACTCAGGGCCGGTGAAGGTATGTAAATGCGTTTCCCCGCGTCAAAAAACAAAAAAAGGATAAATATGATCAGGAATAGTCACATGATAAAGTTGTTTGGTTAACAATAAAATCAGAACATGATCTGAAAAATTCTTTCAGCGTTAAATAGCCTATTTGTAGAGGAAGGCATAATATTTATAGACTCTTTGAAGAGTAGGGTCTTTCTGGTGAAACCACGACGCGTTATTAATCTGATATCCACGATCTGTCGGAAATGCCCACATGTAACCGTGGACGTTTTCTGGCTTCTGTGATGATGGTGATTTAGCTATGTGGATTTCTTACATATATCTTGAAACGCAAAAGCATAGTCAACATTATTGGGGCGGTATTGTGGGCGAGGCATTATCTGTTATCTGCTAAATGAACTGCGACATTATCCGTGAAAAGAGTTTTATCGACATGCAGGCAGCTAAGAAAAATAGCTCCTGGCCGAGATAAAAACTCACAGATTACGTTAATAAGTGGTTAGCGCTGACCACGCCCACTTAATAAGTACTTTACACGAGATGAATCTTTCACCGCCCCATCTCTGTCTCGCATATGGAATGAGCAGTTGGTGTGAAAGTGATGGACTGTATTTTTTTTTTCAAATAAAGCGTGGGAATCCGCATTGATAATGCGTTTTGTTTGAGAGATTATTAAATGTTTGTGATTGTTCACTTTGTTTTTTAATTGGAAAGACGAGCTTTATAGGGTTATGGAAAATGATGAATAATATGAACAGATGTTCCGAGACATTTCATCATATAACAGGGGCATATATCTGTATTTGCTTTGAAATAAGGCCATTACAAATGAACTAGCTGTCCGTTCCAGCTTCGCGCGGACACTTTACAAAATACGGCATAAATTAATTGGTTTACAAAAAATATGAATTTTAATTTCGGCAATACATTCTACGTTACCGCATTACAAATAATTCAATTTGTGTCAAAACAACGTCATTAGCGACAGCCAGTTTGTCAATAACTTCATCAGCTGCATACATGGATTTAATTTTATATTATTTCACACCTTTGACACACTTTGGCGTTTTATGAAATGTTATATAGCCTAAGGTTATCAGAGATAATGTAGGATTTGACGGTAAAATAATATTTCAAATCTATCCAGTAATTTTGTAGCTTATGTAATGTAAACAAACAAATAATTAAACAAAGAATCAAACGTTTCCTCTTTAGAAAGTTTGTGCAGATGAAAACATAATGACTTGAAGTAACCCATTACCGTCGAATTGGGCTTGATGGAATGATTAGGAGATTACTGCAGTGCACAGGCGTTGATTAGTAGTCGGTGAGAACTTCAACAAATTATTGGTCAGAGTGCAATATATAAAAAAACTAACCTTAGAAAATCCAAAATTAGGTGCCGTAGACGGTTGCTGGTTGATTTCGAAGCGTTTGAAAACTGCAACAAAAGAGGAATTATTTACGACGAATAAATTATCAAATAGTGGAATCGGATGTAATTAAATCGAAACCAGATTTTTTTTAAATCGTGTTGATTAAAAAAAAAATCTGGCTGTACAATCAGCGCAGCGAACCTAGAGCAGAATTAGGAAAGAAATTGTAACAACTAAAGAACACAAGTTTTTAATATTATGTTCCTTATATATTATTTTTGTATTATTGAACACATTGATGACTACCGACGCCCGTAAACATCCGCATGATACTTACGCAAATGCGATGTCCTCCCTCCTTTCTGCCTTCCAATGGGAAACCTCACGAACCACACGAAACCCGACGGCGAAGCTGTCACTTTACGCCGGTATCGTGCGAGCAAGAGGTACCTCCTGATGCTGAACAAAACTAGTAACAAACGCTGAGTAGCAGCCAAATTAAGACAAGATTTAAGACGATAACAATGTGATTCGATTTGTCTGTAAGTTCCAATTTTTATTATATACTTATATATATATATATATATATATATGTATATATATATGTATGTATGTATATATATATATATATGGAATCATATGTATTTAATTTTAATGTATGTATCAAAGACGTATCTATTTGTATTTATAATAATTATATAATATGTATTATATATGTTAACTTAGTGGCAACTGAATATGACTTTATTACGTGTTGCTTGTAGCTATGATTTGTGAACGTCTTTTTGTTTGTGCTATCTTTTGCCAAGATTATTTTATTCTTTCGAACAATAAGAGATTACCTGGAAGACATTGCTGCTTAAGATATTGTTTGTCTTGTAAAAAACTTTTTTTCTGTTTAATATGTATTTTTTGCACAATAAAGAACATTTCATTTATCCATTCATTCCAATTCTCCCTTTAATGAGTCACCGGAAATTCACAAATCGCAAGAAGCGCGACAGCATCCGTCACTTTGAGGTGACGTGTGAGTGGAAGATACTTACCACCCCGGTTGTGTCGGCCCAGTTCCGCTGCAATGCTGTATGGCCGTATTTAACTAAACTTATTTAATTAAAGTCAAGCTGTCTTTTATCACTATAAGCATAAATGTTTATACTTTTCGGCATAAACCTCTATTTGATCGCCAATAGGACTACCTCATTCACATCCAACCCGGATCTAACATTTTCCAACTTTCCATACATCAAACCGCTATCAGTTAAGGAAAGCGATATCAATTATAGAAAACTACATTTGTAACATGTATTGTCGTTTATCGCTAAACTCCAACGATCGCACACTATAGGCGTGAAGAAACACCGTACTGGTAGTACAAATAACAAAAGGATGGCTCTGTCGCCCTCTAGACTGTCTGTAAGTATGATATACTAAAACACAGGGCAGTAAACTTCAGTACTTATTTGAGATTCACATCTTTTATCTGTATGTCTTTGCTTATATACATAAATGTATATAAAACGTAAAATTTTGACTATTTGAGGTTTTTAAATTTGTATTATTACAGGTCAAACTTAAAAAGTTTATTAATTTATCGTCCATTTCTAAAATAAGTGTGAGTTAAAATACGGTAAATGAAATTATTGCCTTTGGAGCCTTTGGATTTTTTTTTCTAAAATATAGGGGGCTAACGAGGAATCAGCCTGCCATGCTTATGGCACTACTTCTTACTAATAATTGCATAGTAGTATCGCCTTCAGTGTGCGGTGGCGTTGAGCAGTACAGTACACACCTACGCGGGTTCACAAAACAGTTGACACGAAGGTAATGCGTCCACAGTTTAGATCAATGACAGATTGCACTTGCATCAAAGTGAAATGACGACTGCCGATGGCGATACGTCTTCGTCACGTACGGTATGTATAGTAATAGTAATAAGGTTACGACGACCACCTTTATACGAGGCAAGCCAATTGCAATCATGACTATAGTGTGCGCGCACAAGCGTAAAACTACTCTAAATTTCCTCTATTTTTTTCGGAAGGACCTAACACTGTTGGCGACGCAATTGTAATTGTCACAACTTTTTCGAGTTCAGTTCAGTTCATACGATTAGCGAAGATTTTTCTGTGTTCTAGTTTAGGGGGAAGAAAGAGGGTCATACCCCACACAAAAGATGTACCCGGTTGATTATGGGCGTGTACTATAGTATGGAACAAGGGGGGGGGGGACAAGGTGCATATGCGTATGCGTATGCGTATGCGTATGCGTGTGCGTGTGCGTGTGCGTGTGCGTGTGCGTGTGCGTGTGTATATGTATATGTATATGTATTATACATATGTATAATACATATACATATACATATACATATACATATACATATACATATACATATACATATACATATACATATACATATACATATACGTATACGTATCCGTATACGTATATGTATATGTATATGTATATGTATGCGTATTGTTAGAATAAGGTTTTCTTTTTTGTGTACTTTTTAAATTCCGTTCTTTTAAAATTGTGCTGCTTATGATAACAGAATAAAGTTTCATCTATCTATATATGCCTATATATACCAATGCATGGATGTGTCTATTGCGCGTGTATTCACAATATATGGATGTAGAGCAGAATTTTTTATAGTATAGGGGACAAACGAGGAATCGGAGCCTTTCAAATACTACCGACGCTCATGAACATCAGCATAATATGCCGTGTTGCCCACCTTTTCATATTTCCCCCATGGGCCACATAATAATATAACATTAAATTAAAAACAAAATGCACGTCTGCTTAAAATACATTTTGAAATGCCCATATCCCAGTGTCACACGCGTTATCAGGAGGAACTTGAGGACACCTGGTACTTTAAAATTCGTCAAACCGTTTAGTGTTGACTGCTCCGTGCTGACGGAAGTGTCCAGTACAGTATCACCGGATACTATACGACACGTCGAGCGATGGTCGAGGTGAGACTGACTAGGGTGACAGACCCCTCTCCTTGCCCGCAGATGGGCAGGATGCATCCCGATAGTTATTCAAGATTAGCTAAAGTGACTATTATTATCTCGGCCGAGGGGACTGGTTTCCCTCCTCATGACTGCAATAACATCGTCGTTCTGACTATTCATAGTCGAACTTGTGTGCTGTTGTCTGTCATGATGTGGTGATTGTGGACTGCATCGTGTAGTCCGCGTCTGAAGTACCGGCATCACGGCTGTGGTGGTGGCTGTGTTTGCATTTTGTTTTGTTGTGTGTTACTATTGTCGTGATCAAACCGTCCCCGTCGATCAGAACGTGTCTGGGACGACGCGCCACATCTGTAACGCAGGCGGGTAGTCCGCTGTATCATGCTGTCTGTAGTGTCGAGAGGATTAGGATGAGCGGTAGCTTGATCGAAGTGTTTCCAATCGTAGTAGTAGTGAACCGTAGCAGGGATAATACATAGACAAAACCGCGTAACTACATATCTATATAGGTTAAAAAAAACTTGAAGTCGGAACCTATTAATAACAACCGACACAAATAAACATACGTAAAATATTAAAAAATATTTGTGCAGAGCCGTTGTGTTCCTTTCCCTCTTTCCTCTTTAGGGGCACCGGATACCCACTAACCTCACTAAACGCGAAGCTATCACTTTACGCAGGTACTCGTATCATGTGATTCCAATGTTCGCTTTGATGAGAGTGAAGTATATAAATTCAAAAATGGAATAAAAATCAAACAGCTGTAAGTCACACAAGGTGCAGCTGGCGGATTAACAAATTTACCATAAAACCTTGCGGAGAGTATTGAGAGCGGTCCGCACTTGATAGGCATCTATTGGATTCGACCAACAATACCATACTGTCGTCTTGCCTAACTAAGTACTGTCACTCACGAAAATATCTTCACTGTTATTCTTTATAATAATAATATAATAATATCTGTGGACTTATGACACCACGTTTGCCCAGTCCTGTGGTAAGTAACGTTAGGACTTGTGTAACAGGTACTAGATAAAAGAAATATATTTAACACTGTTATAAACTTAAGAAATTTTATATATTTAAGGTTTTTATTATAGAAATACATATAGTGCATAGATGAACACCCTTGACTCTGGCGTAACACGCAAACTAACTACCAAGTAAGCAACTGAGCCAGCCGGTATTCTAATTTATTGTTAGGACCTGGGGATAATAGACGTTGATGATTGAGCTGTCTGATGATGTTTAAGCAGCCAGATGTCGTGCACTTGTACCAGTAAATACGAACAAAATTACAACTTTAAATTAGAAAATAAATAGAGTTTAACATTCATCATTGTTATAGTCCAGAAGACATATGAGGAGTATGTGCAAGTCAGCAGCACTATAATCGAGTTTCCTAGAGGGCATTAAACTTGCTTAGCTCAACGCTGACCGACTGAGTGGTTGTTATGATTTTTGCAGTCTGTAGTCTAATCGATTGTCTCCAACAGATTTTTGTGATGGTAAGGTATACAACAAAACACTGAGCTGAGTATAGTGAAGCTGAATATAATATATTTACGTTCTCTTTGCCGACCCCAATTAGGAAACTGGCGTAAAAATAAAAAAGAAATGCCTTGTATTTCCTACAAAAAAAAAATTGTACGCACAAATTAACACATTCTTTACTGTGAATAATAAAAATGCACACAACAATTTTTGTGATAAAAGCAAAGACTTTATTCATATTTTCTTTGATATCTTCGTCTTCAAGATAAACAATAAAAAAATCTAGTGTTGTTTTGTAAACGCGCAACCAATCGGTTATACTAATATTTCCTTCGGAGTGTACCCAATGAGTAGTTATTTTGTGAAAGGGAAAAGCAATTGAGAATATAATTTATTCGTTAAACGCTCGTTGAAGGATGCGGTTGGTTGCGCAACACATCGATTGTGCGGGTTCGAATTCCTCGGATGTTAGCTTTTATAACGCGAGGCCGATTAACACCTTTATAAAATGTTATTTAGTATTTTAAGTTTGTTACGTTGTTATGTAGCGAATAAGTAGAAATATTTATACTTCGACAATTCCCCGATCTCAACTATTAATTTCTCGACTTGATTTCATTTTTTTACCGAACCATCGAATCAGCTGTAGATCCTGAGGTGTGGGGTCTAATACAGTCGGAGACAGGAAGTCTGCGTAGTTGCATTGTCTGATTTCTTTCCAGACGTGTCGGATGTCAGTCCCACAAAGAAATGAGAATGAGGATTGCCTCATCTATTGAGATAGCTCTGGTCCACTCACGCATTGGTAGTTGGGGAAGAAAATTTGGCATTTGCTATAACGGATCTAATTTGACACGAATTGGTCACTATTGGTCCAGTTGATTTGATTCAATTAGTCAGCTTTCGTTTTACTACACATGGCGACTTAACATTTCTCGAAGGTTTATTTGGCAGACCATGAGCGTGTTTGGACAATATTTGGTATGAACCTATGTGACCCATTACGATACGAAATGCAAATTCCTCAGCTGATGACCCGCTAATGAGACAGTGCTTAAAATCTCTAGCAAAAGTTACAGTAAGGCTGACTACTATTCAACCATACTGGACAGTTCCTGATCAATTAGTTGAATCAAGAGTGGACACCATAAAATTTCAATTGTCCGCCAAATGAACAGCTGCATCCCACTAATTTTAGGTAGCTTGCCGGAGCAAGGGCATGCTGATCCAATAATCATCATACTAACTGACCAATTTCGACTTTTTCCTGACCAATTACACTAGATGCTATTTTAATGTTCTGCTAGCGGAATAGAGCTAGAATGGGTAATTGTCTAGTTCCTATACACATTAGTCAACCGTAGTGTAAAGCTGGTCAGAAAAAAGAACTTGGTATGATTAAAAATTTGTTTAGCTATATAACGGCGGATCACGCCATTTACACACGTAGGATTTGAACATACAACTCTATTTTTATGCTACTATATAATTTAGAAATACTATGCATATCCAACGTTAGATTAGTGTTGTTCGAATCAACGCAATATTCTATCTGTGACACACTTTTTTACTCTGTAATGATATGATAGTTCTATATACAGCTGTTATCGATATTCTAATCACTTCAGATAATTTAGAAAGTGTAAATTCCCTTATTCCACGCGGCGGGTCCATTACCGTATGGAATTATCTTATCAACATAATCGGGTGCCCGCTCTCGGTTATTGTATATCGATTTGAGAAAGTATCGACATGGAATCGATTAATTATACCGATGTTTGTGTAAGTGCAAGGTGACATCCAGTTTCAAACAATGATGGCTCGAGGCGAGATTACTGATAACTAATTGGCCCGGCTAACGAATTATGATCGATATTAATCGAGTTGTGTAATCAATCTGATGCGTTTAATTTTACTTGGGGATTTGGATTGATAGCGATACACTTTCAGTTTCCATGAGTAAGTGATAATTTAACCTTAGAATTAAAAACACAAAACCCACCGTCTAAAGGGTTTCGTAGCAGCAAAAAGAACCATGCTTATTGAACTATTCCTTAAATTATTTTCTACCTTCCACCGTCGAAATTTCTAACAAATTACCCATAGTCACCGAGTGAAACGGCTGTGATATACTAACTGGAAGAGGTAGTGTTGGACGGCCTCCTACCCGGTGGACTGACGGCTTTGTCTAGTGGCCTATGGGGAGGCCTATGTCACGTTGTTCGGTTGATGATGATGATGTAGATGATGAAGATATACGGACTGACAGACGGACGGGACATAATTATAATTGTTCCGATTTTTTGCCTGCCATTGGGACCCTAGGAGAGATTGATAATGTTTTTTAAACAATTCAAGGTAGGAAAGAAACATTTTATATCTTTTTTTAATTTGTTGTATGTATTTGTACCCACCGCCAGCGTTTTGTTTAATTATCGGCACGTCTGTCCGTGCGCCCATTACCCTCGGCGGCTGAGCTATGGGCGCATTAGAATCAGTTAGCGACGTGAGCTCGTTGAGCGCGACTGCGACTGATGCCGGCCACTTCGCGACTATTAAATATGTGTGACAGTTATTGTTGTAATGTCCGCCATTTTGTATCCCTGATGGAGCATCCTGGATGTTTTAGCTTCGTAAGTTGAGAAACTATGTTGTTTTGTAATTCATGAAACAATTTTGTACGCGAAAACTTTTCGCGGTTAAGTCTTTACAGTAGACACGTTGTCGGGACGAATAGTTCTCAGCAGCTCGAGCGTTTCGGATCACCTATCCATCTATACTTATTGTAAAACAAACTCCCCAAAAACCGTCTGTCCGTATGTGATGAATTTTCTCGAAATCTACTGAAGGGGTTTTCACACAGGGATGTACCAATCCCCGAGAAATGTATAAAAAATAGATTGTATTGAATAATTTTATATATAAGATATATATTGTTTTAATAGAAGATATATATTGTTTTAATATAAGATATATATTGTTTTAATACCCACCACTTTTTATGGCTGATTGCAGTGCAGTGGATTCCTGCATGTTTTAGCTTTGTTAACTTACCAAGTTCTTTTTAAATCAGTTTCTTTTTATAGAATAGGGGGGCAAACGTGAAATCCACATATTTACCGCCGATGCCGATGTGTTGATCTCCTCCCCCCCCTCCCCCAATGGGCCACCGGCTACTCACAAATCGCATGAAACGCGACATTGTAGGTGTCACTTTACGTCGGTATTATGTGAGTGAGAGAGCCCAATTCTGTTGCATGGTTAGGATTCATCAACCGTATCAGAATTTTGCGAAAGATTTCTTAAAGTAGAGGCACGGGGGGGCTGTTTCGCGATTTCTATTAAAGATCCAGCTAAGCTTAGGAACTAGAAAATTAACTAACACATAAATGATTCTGTGTTATTTCGCGGGATCGGGATTTCGAGGATATGTGCTTTTTGGTTACATTAAATTCTCATAATGTTCACAACGCTGAAGTAAATGTTACATAGTCTATATTCCTCACTGATAATGTACAGTTCTAATGGTATAACATTTTTTTCAAATCGGTGTAATAGTTCTAATAGTTTGCATTGAATAGGCTTCATTCAGTGCAAACAAATAAACAAACAATTAAATGTTCCTTTTATTTAATAATATTAGTTTACACTAAGTTATGCAACTTGTCAGTAATAGAATATCCAACAGAAACACTCGTAACATTAGCTGGGTAGTGGCTATCTTTCCACTAATTAGTTTCGCAGTGTCCGCTTTAAATAGCATTCGCCGTTTGCTAATCAACTTTAAGTACCCGGTATTTGAGGAGACTTTTACCTTTTTGTTATATCTTACTGCATCCTATCACTGCCGAGTGAGAATGAGTTTCTAACTCTGCAGATCGTAAACGAGCACTAAAATCCTTAGGTCTGAGTAGATTGGTTGGGAAGAGGTAAGGCAAGCAACGCATCGGTATACTAATTATGCGGATGTTCATGGGCGTCGGCAATCGTCAAAATACTCCGATGGCTTGTTTGTGTGTGTGTATATTATGCCCCTCTACAAAGGTATTTCTTTTTCTCATCGTCCGAAGTTTCACCAAAATTTGTTCTGTAGTTTTGACCTGATTAACTGGCAGACGTCCAAACTTTCGCATTTTTCATATACTGTCATATCTGTGATAGTCGAATTGTCTAAATCGCCGTATAACATTACGGATAGTCATTTTTATAAACAGGGCCGCTTTGTTTTAGGCGGGCTAACGATTAGCCTCATTGAATACGGCTGAGTGGAATTGCGCCAGATAGAGTTCGGCGTTATACATTATTCAATAAAGATCACTTTATTCAATTAAGGGAGATGATTACCGGGCACCTCGAAAAGTTTTAGTTCTAATTTTAGCGCTCACGGAGTTGCTGGACCTAATTTCATACTTATATCGGTCACTATCAACGAGTAAAATTAAGATATACAATGAGGCTAAACACCAGTCGCCATATTGAAGAACGTCTCGCAAGGACTATTCGGGTAGTCGTTGGCCCGCCACAAATCAAAACGGCCCAGTTTTTTAAAATGGCTAGCCGTAATGTAAGACGGCGATTCGTACAGTAATAATAATACTGTTCATTGTTTCGCTTGTTTGTTTAAGATGGATTTTTCGTACAGTAAATTTTGTTTTATGATTTTTTATACTAATAAAATTTATGTCTTATAATAACAAGCCCCACGAATTCACCCGCACAACATGGTAAAGTTTCACCACCCAGGGGGTGACCCTTACGTATTGAATTTCTAAAATCCTTTCTTAGTGTTAACTAACATCATAAAAGGTGTCCAATTTCAAGATTATAGGTACAGTAGTTTCGGCTGTGCGTTGTCTGTCAGTTAGCCAAACAGACACTCGAGTTTTTAACTATGTGTAACAGTACAGTAATTAGTCTATTATTGTAAATATTTAAAAAATTAACTATAAAGTATAACCGGAATGTACCAGTTACACTTTTTCTATAGGCGAATATAATTTAATGAGATTTAAATATTTCCCTAATGGGATGGACATGTGGCACGTAATTGCCAGCGAACGGCTGGTGGCTGAGCCACGCGTGGTGGTGGTGGCCGCAGATGAGGAGATACATACCATTATGGGCTAACGAACATCTCAATTTACCCAGCCACCTGCAACGCGCTGAATAAAACTATTTCTATTTGTGTGCCTTTCGGTCGATTACGATAGATGGTTTGTGTTTTTTGTATTTTCTTAGTGGTTAACACGATATTGTTAGAATCGACGACGTTTATGGAAATGAGACAAAGGTTGACAAGGATGATTACGCGGCACCTTTATCCCTCCCCTCCAATAGGCCACCGGTTACTTACAAACCGCACATTGCAACAGCATAGCCGTCACTTTACGGCAGTGTCACATGAGGTAGCGGTGCCGACCCAATCCCGTTGCAATGAAGCGTGGAACCTCTTATTGATTAATACAAGATGATGTTTCTCAAACTACAGATATCTACTTTGTCAGAAGAAGGAAGCGAAGAAAGTAAATGATAAATTTAAAACAAAAAGAAAATTAAAACATTTTTCGTACGTATACCTGGCAGGTACACTAGCGACGCTTCGTGGTTTCTGACGTGTGACCATACTCATAAACACAGCGTGGTACAAAACTATTGATCTTACTCGGTAAACAGGTTATTTAATACCCAAAGGATTTTCCAAATCGGACAATAGTTCCTGAGATTGACTCGTTGAATTGTAGAAACTCGTTAGATTTAGAATATTACCGTAAGGCTTCGTAACAAAAAGTGTCGTTAGATTAGATGAATAATAAATTGCTGTGACATACAAACTTTTAGACCGAATCTAAATATGTTTTCTTTTAAATTGTAAGTATTGTTTTAAGTTCAGTATATTTTTGCCAACAGCGTATATTTGTACAGCTGAAGATGAAAGGTAGAACAGCAGTTGAATATGTAGGAGTATTTTTAATTAAATATTCGAGTCCGAATGGGTAAATAACTTGTATTATAAACGTTTGTCTTTACTCGTCCATCGCGAATTAAGGTTGACTAGTCTTTGCATTAATTTGAGGACAAATTATTAACCTGTAACCCTATGTTAAATATTAAATTATGTGATCTGTCGTTGGGGTATTTTTAGATCCAGTTGTTAAGAACTAAATCCTTGTTTTCTAGATTTGATATTATGTTGTGGTAGCGAAAAGCGAAGGGAAGCTATCATGGCCAAACCACGGTAAGATTCTTAGTAATTTTATTTAAACACCCAAAACTAATTAAGTTTTTCAAATTACACTAATAATATAGATAAGTCTAGTGTGTGCTTATCATTTACTTGTCAGATATATGCTTAGTTCGAGTAAGAGCCATGCTGCATTGCATACGAATTGGGCTGACACGGGGTCCCCTCGTTTACCGCACACACCCCATTATACTATCAATATATGTATAAGCAAACATCAAAATAATATATAAATAACATCTTTACAGACATACATGGACAGACAGACATACATACAGACAGACGTACAACAAAGTGACAACATAAAGGTTGCAATAAAAAAATTACGGACTTCATCGCGGTTCATTTATCTATTTACCTAGCCCGACGTTTCAGAGGTTTTACAGCAAACATAGTGACGGGTGGGCACAGTCCACACGTAAAAGTAGTTTCATTGTAACATTAATATCAATTTAAAACATCAAAATTTGAAGGATCCAGCCAAAACAACGGCAACGCAGCAATGCCCCTTATCTCTTAAATAAACGTTTCCTATTGCCGTCCGGCTCCCATTAGCTGTGTTAATTAGTTCATAGAATTAGATCTATGTAAATTAGCCGTAGTATTTATTGAACGAATGCTAAATACCAATTTAATTACCGCACCCGGCGCGATTAGTAGCCGGTCGAGTTCGCACAGAGCCGTGTAATGTTCAGATACAGATCGAGCTGAAAGTCACAGAGGTCACGGGTCACTGTGCGCTAGAATTGAACATTTTTGATGAAATTAAGCTTGTTTAAGCTCGGTTTTACTTGCAGTGTGAATCAGACTAAGCCTAACTAAAGTTACAATGTTTTTTTAGTCCCAGCGTTAGCAGACTACCGACGCCAGTAAACATCGGAACAATTGTTATGTGATGTGTTCATTCTTCTCTCGAATGGGGCATCGGAAACTCACAAGCCTGACTAAACGACATCGAACCTACGATCCACGTTTCCGTCAACAACAGAGCAATTAGTCGCAAGTCACACGTAAATAAACAAACAGACCGACGGATGACAATGGAGTTACGGGTGGACCCGAAAAGGCAACGCACGACCGATTTCACCAGCTCTACGGAGAGGTTTCTTTTGTAATTGCCTATACGATTTGCATAGAGGAAGCCTTGGCTAGAGTTGAATTGGATTTAAGTCTTCCACACTAATGATATACAGCAGAAGAGTTTGTTTGTTTGAAGCGATAATCTAGGCACTTTTGAGTCAGATGCTGTATTGCAGCGGACAGGAGGGGGGAAGGGTGTCTACTTGTCGACAACAATTTCAACTAGACTATAGTGTCTTGTGTTTACCGATGAAGTTACGCTGGACACCTCCAGTAAAAAAGGCTGTATACTATGACGCTACGACTGATAGAACCGGAGATACGCGGGTGAGACTGCAGCACAATGCTAGTATTATGTATTTATCTTGACTTCTCTGCATTGTATGAGGGGGTTTCAGCTAAGTAGTTATTTTGAGATAGTGTCATGCTACATTGAATCCGAATTTGGTCTGCATGATCGGGAATGTACCTCCCCTCCGTGATAGCCGCGCCGTCGCGATTCGTATGGTTATTGAGTTTCCGCTGGCTTAATGGAGGGGAGGGGAGGAGAGTAACTAATCTGGATAACAATTATGCTGATGATTGTGCGCTTATTTTAAAAGGAGTCCATCTGTGAATAACGACATGCGTAATATACATCTCATCGTGACGTATTTTCGTTACAAATCACAGAAACTCTAAAGAAGCTTCAGTTCCACAATTGTATCAATTGTTTTACGAATGTTTTTCTTAACCTTCTCATGATTAAAGAAGCTAATAAACACCTGCATATGTGTTACACTGATGTACTTCTTCCTTTCCCTCTCCCCTCCAATGAGCCACCAGCTACACACCCACTCACTCTCTGCAATTTAACATCGGTATCTTGTGAGCGAGACGTAACTCCCCAATCGTGCAGGCCTAATTCTGCTGAAGTGCCGCATGGCGCTACCTATTGCGATATTATTTTCATCACTTCGACCTTACGTTTCCATCAGCTAGACCTTAGGTCTGATGATGATGACTGTGTCATGTCCAAATTCCTATCCTCTCAACGCATTACGCCACCTCGTCCATCAGACGGGGCAATTATCGTTTCACACGCATCAGCCGAATTAGCTCGTCTCATCACCACGTCACATTAGTGCCGACACGTCGCGCCGAAATACTCTTAATGACGTAGGGTTCCACTACGGAAACATTGCAAAACCATTTTAACAGCGATTTTGCTACATCCGCTTTTGTTTTTCCGGATTTTCTCAGTTTTCGACGGGAATCAGACATTCATACTCAGGGAGAAATTTTTAATTTTAATCTATTTATGGAAATGTGGAGACTTTTTAACCAAAGTCGTGGTCATCGACTTTGGTTAAACCATACACATCTAGCTCATCTACACCGGCCCTAAATCTCCCCCATCCCCACTTATCCATGCCACTTGACCGTCTAACAAGGCCTACATCTATAGATTGAACACATAACCTATATTTAAATTACACAAATCATATTATTTTATTGGTATAAAGATAAGACAGTATCGAATGGGATTGAAACATATAATTATCAGTTAAAATTTACGGCATATTGAACACCTGTTAACTAACGCCGGGTAAACTAATAAGGAAGGACGCACAGTTAAATCACAGATTTTCCTTATACAAAGGAAAACCCACGGAAAAAAACTGTGTGTTGGATGCGACTAAACTGTGTGTTATTTGCGACAAAACTGTGTGTCAGATGCGACAAAACTGTGCGTCAGCTGTGACAAAACTGTGTGACAGATGCGACAAAAATGTGTTTCAGATGCGACAAAAGTGTGTGTTAGATGCGACATGTCACATGCGACTGGAGACTCGAAAGTACAGGATGCTATAGTGAAAGGTGCACAAGGGACTTCAGGGAGAAAAGCGCGATTTATCTATTAAAATGAAATTAATTAATTTAATATTTAAAATTTTATTTCAGTTTTATGACACACATATATGAAACATTTATATTTAAATTACTTTATAAAATATATCAACGATAACAAAAA
>JAFELO010001433.1:171143-187367 GCA_017140195.1 Eumaeus atala
AAAAAAAAAAAAACAAAGGCCCCTAAAAGCCTGTCAAATCTGTAAGTCAATCACACATATGTTATAGATTAAAAAAATCTACTCAACGGATTTTTATGCGGTCTTCACTCATGGATAGATCCATTCCCGAGGAATGTTTTAGTGTACAAGTTGATGAGGTAACAATTTATTCACGGGTAAAGCCGGGGTGGATCAATACTTACAAACATAAACAAAACAATCACTTTTCGTATATTTATTTGAACGCCCGATCACTGTTTTAAATTTTTTATAATATCGCTCGTCTTAAAACATTTTATAATAAATAAACATAAAGTATATAAAATTACTATCTACCGTTACTCATTTTGTCATCTCACGCTTGGTAAGTAGCGGTCTTATCTGCTTCTTTACAGTAGTGCCGACCATGAAAGTTATAGAAATGCTGCAATTCCAAGAATAAATGACGATTAATAATGAAACCATAACCGATGGGAAGAAAGCTTTTCTGTAACATGCACCGGAAGACTGAGTGTTGGACTCCTACCTGGGGTCTGACGCCCTGGTTAACCTGGATGCAAGTGGCTCGTGACTGTGACCTATTGTGGCGTTCTGTGGGGGAGGCCGGACTATGCCCACAGCTGGAATATCCAGCTTGATACTGTCTTATCTTTATACCAATAAAATAATATGATTTGTGTAATTTAAATATAGGTTATGTGTTCAATCTATAGATGTAGTCCGGCTGATGATGATGTCGAAAATACGACTTCTGTGTCTTGTTCCGACTGGGTATCGAACCCAGAGCATCGGAGATTATTCACAAATCAGTATGCGCCGATCTTTAACCACTCGTGCTATACTGAGCCTTACATAACAATTTAATATAAAACTTCAAGTATTTTAATGTTTTGAACCTTGACATTTTGTTTTCAGATTTTTTCAAATTAGTCTTGCTTGTTAAAAATTTGCTGTGGTGAGAGATGTTTGTTCAATAAACCTTACACAAGTTCGAGTCGGACTTGGACGTCATTTTATACTGTAGTAACAAACGTACAATCGGCGACTTGTAACGACTACCGACGCCCATAGATATTCGCATCATTGTTGTCATGCAGGTGCGTTGCCGTCCTTTCCTCCTCACCTACAATGGGCCACCGGGTACTCCCAAACCGCACGAAACGCGCCAGCACATCTGTCACTTTACGACGGTGTTATGTCAGCAAGAGTTACCTCCACGGCCATGCCAGTACAATTTGGTTTGCAATGTAGCATTTTACTAAATGTAAAATGTCAAACATAAAAATTGGCCTTGTACAAAAAGGCCTTGTACACGTTTTTATACTATAAGGGTTATTGGTGATATTGGTGTTACGAATTATTGCAACTTCCGAATTTTTGCAACCGCCGAATTATTTCAGCCGCCGAATTATTGCAACCGCCGAATTATTGCAACCGCCTAATTATTGCAACCGCCGAATTATTGCAACCGCCAAATTATCTTTTGATTAGACGGAAAAATGGCATTGCAGAATCTACATTACACATGCACCAGCCTGCTTGCTTGCTGGGAAGCAAACGCCTGTACCCGCAATATTATAAGAGTGAATTTATGATGTTAGTATTTTATCATTATTATCATCAGTCTGTACCGCCTCCTGCCACTCAGAGCCATATAAGGTAATCTATGTATATAGTGTATACTGGCAGCAACTCACTGTTTGACCAGCGTAGCATGGTTAAATTTCATATTATAAATTTCACCAGAACATTTCACCTCCTTAGGGGTTGAATTTCTAAAAATTATTCCTCAGTGCTCAATTTCACCATGAAATAAACCTCTGTACCAATGTTTAAATTTCTAGGTACAGTAGTTTCGGCTGTGCGTCGTTTGTCATTCAGTCAGGCATATAGATAAATAAACAAATGACTCTCCATATAAAAAAAATAACGGTAGTCACAGTACAGTGTTAGTATATTGGCAAACTCAAACCACGCATAAAATCTCACTAATCACGTACGTACTAATAAATAATATTTACATTCACAGAAAAACTAACAGACGCCGAGCCTAGCGAGAACGATATTCGATTTATTCGAATACGGGTCACTCGGTTTATAAATCAAGTTTGAAATCGATTTCAACAAGTGGCTATTAATTAAGTTGTAGTTAGATTAGAAATTAGATAGAGCTGGTGCTGGGCGGTGATCGCGTCTGATATACGGGCACGGGACAACATTTCTCCCATCACAATTATAGGAGGCTGTTTAATATTTATTGTAGGTTAACGAGCGCCGACGGCTCAGTGGTTGGTCGTGCCTTGAAAAGTGGTGCCGGTTCTATAAGGTCGTATCTGCCACATAAAACATCTAGTAAGAGGTAGTGTCATGCTGCATTGCAGAGGAACTGGGCCGGCACGGAGGTATCCCTTGATCACATGATACCGCCGTAAAGTGACATCTTCGTTGACGTATTTCGTGAGTTTTGTGAGTAGCCGGTGGCCCATTGGGGGAAGGAGGAAGAAAAGAGCGCAACGCATGGTAATCGTGCGGATGTGCATGGACTCTGGTACTCCTAAAATGTACCGATTGCTCGTTTGCATCCCTGGACTATAAAAAAAAACAAATTTGATGGAGATAACATTGTCTGTAGTCTTTACTTACATATCACTCACAACATAATATATCAGACTGTTCCGAATTGGATGGGGCCTCCTCCTACTAAATTTATTGCACAATTTTGTTTGTCTGCTAATATTTCACGTAATAAATGTAAGTCTATATTAGGTACTGTGTACGTAACTACGCAAATACTATAGGTTTAATATAGCCTGAAAGAATGACGGACTCGAGGACCGATGGCCCAATGGCAACAGCAACAGACCAGCCCCGACATCTGGTTTTTTCGAATATATATTTTTTGGTATTAGGGGGTCAAAACGAGCAATCGGAGCCTTTTGACGAACACCGACGCCCATAAACATCATCATAATTACTATGCCGATGCGTTGACATCCTTTTCACCTCCCCCCGATGGGTCACCGGCTACTGAAAAACGCGATTCCGAAGATGCCACTATACGCCGGTATCATGTGAGCGAGAGGTACTTTCCCGGTCCTGCCAGCCCAATTCCACAGCAACGCATGTCACTACCTCTTACATTTATGCGGCACATTAACATAAAATGTCCCATTACACATTTCTGCAGGACATAAAACTTAGTTTACACGTACAAAGTCGCAGGGCCAACTGGTGTTAAGATAAAATGAATATAAACGATCTGGGCGCTCTGCGTCGAAACGCTTTAAGACCGTTGATATACAAAATAACAAGATACACAGTCAGCGTCTCGAAACAGTCCGAATAAAATATGTGCACGAATTACGCACACAGACAAAACAACTTAAAATCAAGCGCATATATAATCTGCTTCGTATAAGCGATTTGAAACGGTGTGAGTCAAATGGACTGCGAAAAAGTATGTTCAAATTAATCAAATTTATTTTTATGAAATCAAATCAAATGTATTCTAAATAAAACGTATTTAAAAAGCTTGAAAATAAATGGCTCCTAAACTAAGCCAAGCTTGTATCTTGCTTGAACTATCACGGATGCTTTAGAATGGAATAAAACAGCTGTGTGAGAATGTGTCTCTTGTATTTTTGTATATCAGTGTACACAATGTTTACTTTTGCCTTCTCATTTGATTACCCGCTGACAGTTCATCATGGGCTATACATGATTTATCATCGCAACTGTACAATCATCATAATCCCGAGCGTCATTGCTGGTGACTTTTGACAGATTTATTTTTAACTGTCTTCAAAAAGCGGGTGGTTATCAATTAATTTTCTTTTTATTATCATACTTAATATATTGTGAACAATAATTGAGTATTAGCATTATTTCACCGTTTCAGTATTTGGTTAATCTTCCGCCACTCGCATCCTATATATTATAAAATTTGCGAATGTTTCTGTCGTCTGGAAACAATATATACATATTGTGTGTATGTTAAATTAGTTCACGCAAAAACTACTAAACGAATTGTACTGTAATTTGGTATACATAAAATTCTCGTGTCACACTGTCAGCTACCTCACTCCTCCGAAACGGCTTTACACCGCTTTTTACGACATTTTATATGCATACACAGTAAGTCTGAGCATCAGGTACTACCTATTTTACACGCCTAAGTGATTAGTTCAGGTCTCAGTTAGTATTTATATTTTTTTTATCCCGAAAAGAAATGTATTGAGATAGGTTTCACACGAGTGTAACCGCGTGGCACAACGAGCGGGGCGATTATCGAATAACTCTACAACATTCGGCAATGGGCTAACTAGTTAATTAATTAACAATGCTCATATAAAAACATCGATTATGCTTTCGCAAGAATCGATTCTATTAAAACAATTGAAAGAGAACCGATAGAGGTAAGGTCACGTCGCGCCGCGCCTCGTGTGTGAACGATTGATGTTAGGCTCGTTTGACCTTATTGTCAGATATCCAAAAAAACTAACGACCAACACCACACGGCGCTCGAAAATCGCAACGTTTTTTTTATAGAACAGGGAGGCAAACGAGCAATCGGAGCCTTTATACGACTACCGACGCCCATGAACATCAACATAATTATTATGGCGATTAGTTGCCCTACTTTCTGCCACCCCCAATGGGTCAACTGCTACTTACAAACCGCAGGAAATTCGACACTGAACATGTCACTTTACGGCGGTATAATGTGTCTGAAAACCTCCCCGGTCGTGTCGGCCCAATTCCGTTGCATAGGAGGATGTAGTGTCATGCACTGTGCATATCACTACCTCCTCCTTTGCAGCATGGCACTACCTCCTCCTTTGCAGCATGGCACTACCTCTTAGTGCATATTTTTATTGTTTAAGTAACGATTTTAGCGAATGAGGATTTAGAATGCTACTCGTTGATCATAAAATTCATTACAATTATAACTCAGTACGGCCGAATCTTGGTTGTGGTGGTCATCTCTATAGAGATTAACCAACCTTCTATTCCCTAAATTGTCCTATTTAAATAGCCTAGCAGACAGACACGACCAGATAAAAACCTGGACCGCTGGTTTAACGTGACCGGTGCTGACAGTCATAGAGTCAAGAAGTCCAAGTGACTTAACTTTCTTAAATTTCGTAACTCTAGAACTGTCGTTAGAAACTCATGGATTCCTATAACACTTTTGGTCCGGAAGTTGAGTTTCGGTGGCACATGCTTACCAGCTCGTTTGCGCTATATACCATAACAAATGATTTGATTGTCGATCTAGGCAAGAAATTGTAAGAAATGTACCTACCTGTGTCATATAAATTAGACGCGCCTCTTACAAGCACCGTGTGTGAAACGCCCTGATATAGCGTTCTATGATAAAAGTTAACAAGTTGCCTTTATACATTCAAGGGCATAGAGAGAACTAATTGCTTTTATTGTTTATAATTATTAATCAATAGGAACAGACAGAATTATATATTGTGAAGATATTTTATTATCATTATTACCAAACTCGACGCATCCAAGGGCCGTACCTACTGCTAATTTAAATATTTAATTAAGTGAAAAAAAAAGTGTGTAAACTATCGGTATGCATCATATCAACGTACGGTAGCGGGCAGAAATAGATACGAGTAGTAGTAGGTAGTGGGTTGTTTGGCGTTTATTTCTTAGTAATATATTTATATGTTCATCAACTGTATGTTTTAGATTTATATACTTTGGGATAGTTTCTTGTAGTGGTATGTAGATAATACTGAGCAGTAACCCGTGTTCTAGAGCAGCGGTTCCCTAGCGTGCCAGGGCTACGACCTATTTTATTTAAGTTTCCAAATTCCATTGTCAACTAGGCTGATTTTGGGAAAAGGTGTATTAAATTTGGTAGTTCTCAGATGCGCAATACACTAACCTTTTTTTTTTGTTGACGTGAGCTAACACATTTACGCGCCTTCGCCTGCCCTGGGTGGGGTCCAGTGGTGTGTGAGATTCGCGATACATTATAGTGTCGAATGCCCACAAAAACCACCGTACACAGGAACTAAGAATCACATCAGGGCATCTCGACGAACTCTACTACTCAGTCCCCTAAGGAGTCGACAACACCTCCACAGTAAATCGTTCGTCACCACAGGATAACTCTATCAACTTTGGGACAGTGCAATGGGGTGAGGTTTTCAACGACGCCCCTTGCCCAAAAACACCTCCTCTTGTTTTTCTTTCTATTCCTCTTCTCGTAAGAGGGGTACAAAGAGCAGCCCCCTCGGTTCAATTAGCTTCGCTCAAGGTGTCAGGTCTTCACTCCAGGCTTCTGAGCCGCACTGCCACGACAAGGGTTATACCATGGTGGGGAAATCCTAGGTGGATTGAATCCTAGGTGGATTGAATCCTAGGTGGATTGAATCCTAGGTGGATTGAATCCTAGGTGGATTGAATCCTAGGTGGATTGAATCCTAGGTGGATTGGATCCTAGGTGGATTGAATCCTAGGTGGATTGAATCCTAGGTGGATTGAATCCTAGGTGGATTGAATCCTAGGTGGATTGGATCTGACTGTAACTTGCTCAGCTCCAGTTTGTCGTTCTATAGAGCCTATTTACTCAAAATGTTCCCGCGACTCACCAGCGATCCATGGCTTGAGAAATCCTGTTCTATATATATATATAGTATCAGTTTATATGTCAGAAACAGCTGGCACTTTCACTGGGTCATATGTCTCAGTGGGTCAAGGTACTAAGTACTTGCGCATGTGTGTCTTACACTAGATTTATTATTGTCTTACTAACGTAATGGGCGTATTGCACACACGAGACTTTATCGATTCTTAGAACACTATCGGGATTATGCCCGCTGAAACTGAATAAGGATGGCAGTTTCAATGGCTGTCAAAACTGACGGTAATCTGATGGATCAAATCAGAAAACATCATATGATTTACTAAGACGTAGTCTCTCGCTCACATGTTACCGACATAATGTGATACCTACTGTGTTCGGTTTGAGAGTAGCCAGCAAGGCGGAAAGGGTGATCGTAAAATGCTCCGATCGCCCCCCCCCCCTTATACTATAAACAAAATCGATTCAAAGTTTCACTACGAAACGATAAATTTCTTTACTAAAAATGTGTAATACTTATAATATATACGTTCACTTGAATCATTACTCATGCATACATGCACGATTATATCAATCTTAAAAAATTTATGAAATAAAATGTACAATCAAGACGTGAAAAAATATTTCATAAATGTTTTTTGAACCGTGAGAAGATTTAAGCAACTAATAACGCATGTTATGTTTTAGCGAAGAGAATTAATAATTCAAGGTCCCATAAGTTGCAAATATATGACGTCGTTATCGAAAATTTTAAAATGTCATTAAAACCTGAAAAAGTATTTAGACATCAGCCACAAGTACAAATCAGCCATCATAACTATCAGATCAATCCGTAGATATCCAGATGTAGACCGAAGCACTGAGAACAAGACGTTTTACGACAAAAAAATTTTATGTGTGTAGTTTTGTACACGTGTTAGAAGTACCTCTCTGCCTCTTTAGCGTAACATTACAAAAATTAAAATGGTGATTGTAGCTAACTTCACATCGTAACGCACCAAAACAAGTATTACTTCAAAAATATAATTTGATTATTACAGATTATAAGGTAAGCAAGATGAATATAAATTCGGGCAATAAATACATTTTTGTTTTCGAAAAATAAATATAACACTTGGTTTAAAAAGGATAGTTTACATTTTAGTAGGGTGTAGATATTTTTTTCCGAAGGTGTCAAGAGCATTCGCAACCGGCGTGTCTGTATGAAGAGAGTAATGAATGTGGCGAAAGGCAGGTAAATAAGAATCGTGATATGTGGCACTCCGTTTTTTCTGCCTACCCCATCAGGGAATTAGCGTGAATATGTTTTATTGTTGAAGATAATTAGTGTGAATATGTTTTATTGTTGAAGATATATAGCGTGAATATGTTTTATTGTTGAAGATAATTTAACAAAATATATTCGATTATTTTAAAGCGAACCGAATGTAATGAAGAAAAGAATAACCACTTCTACACTTTAGTACTACTTTCTTTCTTGCCTTGACGATTGCCTCAGTGCCACCTCTTATTTGCTGGCGATTCAATCCAGCGAGGAGGCACGAAGAGCCAAGTACTACCTCTCTAACACTTAACACTGTTGTAAATTCATTGCTTTATTTCGTTCCTTGAAGTTTCTGATGGGGACTACAATCCAAAGTTGCATTCAACTGCGATCATCAGGTAAGGAATGGTAAAAAGGTATATTCACGTTGGTAGATTACTTTAGTTACACGCCGTGTATTGTTCACTGTCATCGCTCCTGGGTGGGATCCGATGGGGTGTGCGGGACTCGCAGCTGCTGAATCGAATACCCACTAAAACCCTGCGAGTGCCATCGGCCGTCTGTACTGAGATGACCCGGATCAGCTGTTACCTGCAGAGTCATCTGTCACCTAGATGCCTAACATAGTATCTATTAATCAGTCGCAGCGTAAGGCCGCGCGTGTCGCCTTTGAATATCGTAGTGCATATCATTGTACCTATATCAATGATCTGAGCTGTGCATGCACTGTCACTTTTTTTTTTTGTTGACGCGGGGAAACGCATTTACGCGCCTTCACTGGCCCTGGGTGGGGCCCAGTGGTGTGTGGGGCTCGCGGCACATCATAGTGCCTAATACACAAAAAAACAACCGCGAATGCCATCAGTGCCGCCTTTGGTGATGTGCCCCGGAACAAAAAATCATCAGGGCACCTCTACGGTTAGTCAGCCCCCTGAGGGACCCACGCCACCTCCACAGAGGGGTTGTCGCGCACCACAGGACAACTCCACCAACTTTGGGACAGTGCAATGGGGCGAGGCGCCCATCCTCGCCCCTTGCCCCGTGCGCAAAAATGCCTCTACCAATTGCTCTTTTGGCCCCTCTTCTTATAAAAGTGTTACAAAGAGCGATCCTCCAATCGCTCTTAAGTCCCCTCTCTTACAATGTGTAAAGGGCATCCCCCTCGGTTCAATTGGCTTCGCGTGGGTTCACCCCCGACTAGCCCCACCGCCACGACAAGGCTTGAAACATACACGGAGTAACGTAAAATCAACAGTCCGGCAAAACATAGACAGTAACTTATCTTCAAGCGATCCTCACGGGTTTTAGGCATTAAAAAATTACGCACAATTTTCAACGATAACTTAAATTCGACCTTCCATCATTCGGTAGTCTGGGTGATTGTGCTGAGCCCAATTACATTAATGGTCTGATAGCAATTATAGAAACTAAATCTTATTGTTAATCTGCCATTGTTATTCTCTATATGGCGCGTTGGATTGATATATAGATACTTTTGCTGTTAGTATTTTGGTTTTGTCAATCTTTACGGCCAGCAGGCATTTACATCTAATGCACACTTTATGAACATTTTCAATCACAGATATATCAATTTAAAACCACTGTCAATATTTTAGGCTTCATCAAATGTTACTTGTTATAATGAATGGTTATATTGTACATATAAAACACATTTTATTCTTTCATATAAAAATATATTAATTTGTTTATATTTGTTGGAGTTTTTTTATCGTAAAAAAAATTAAAATTTTACAGTTTCGCTTCACTACAAATCTAGTTAGATTCTGTGTGACCTGGCCGTTGACTCGGACGTATAAATAGCCAAGCTACATAAGATCTTAATAAGTATATGAGGAAATCTCAGTAAAGAGGCTTGGCTTGGCTTTGCTTAAAGATATATTACTTTTTATAGAGCAACAACTAGCTCCATCGAGACTTGGCTAGTTTTTGCAGGATGTTTTTGGTAGGATAGCTTTTAGCAGCAGCTGAACTCGAACTGGGATATCGACAAGCTGGGATAGGGATACACTCAATTCCGGGCTAAGTGTTAGTAATCAGGGATCCGACACGTCGAGAACATTATACGAATTGGCACTCGTGTTGGCTACCAAACAACCCACCAACCAAAAAATATTTTTTCAATTCTTGAGATTAGCGCGTACAAACAAACAAACAAACTCTTCAGCTTTATATAATTAGTATAAATATAGATATAACCCAGATCATCACCATTCATCCATTCTGATAAAGCTGCGTCAGGTCTTCTTTTTCTACAAATAATATTTTGAAAAATTCTTAGAAAGTACTATGTACTATTATTAAATGATGATGATGGTTCTTTCTCTCTCATATCAACGCGCCGTCTCGCTCGTGTGTAATTTCGCTGGTCGTTTTAAAATTAAAATTTATGCAAATGTGACACGGCGTAGTAGGGGCTAATTGGGCGAACGTACGGACTTTATTTGTACATGCATATTAGGTGTTAGCTGTTGATAAATAAATGTACTTGGCGATGAAAATTCACGCGCCCTCGTCAGTATTAGCCTGTTATTTGTTAAATTAATGCCATTAATTACAACAAAATTAATAGGATAGAATGGAAAATTTTGTAGGAGACAGTGCCATGCATTGCAGCCAAATTGAGACTGCAGGACCGGGGAGATATCTCTCACTCACATAACACCGGCGAAATGTGACAGCTGTGCTGACGCATTTCATGCACTTTATGAGTAGCCCATTGGA
Source organism: Eumaeus atala (assembly GCA_017140195.1). Classification (NCBI taxonomy): domain Eukaryota; kingdom Metazoa; phylum Arthropoda; class Insecta; order Lepidoptera; family Lycaenidae; genus Eumaeus; species Eumaeus atala. The sequence continues at coordinate 181,760 of JAFELO010001433.1, forward strand.
TGGGAGGAGGGAAGAAGCACAACACTGTATCGCAATTATGCGGATGTCTATGGGTGTCGGTTGTCGTTAAATGCTCCGATTTTTCGTTTGGTCCCCTCCACCCATGCTCCTATCTACCTCTCGGTATATAGAGCGAATCATGGGAGATGCACGGGGGTTTGCTCACCGGCACTGTTCCCCAACGTGCAATTCTTGACTCCCTACACATTATTTAAGTGCCCTCTCGTTATTTCACTCTCCCTTTTCTGGGCCCTGACACCACAAATATAGAAGTTGTCATCGGCCTCGTCAGTCCTGATTACCTTGCTGCAGCTATGTCGTTACCTATCCTTCCTCTTCGCGTGCCATGTATGCGCCGTATGTCTTCAACTGCCTAAAACTCTGTTCCGTTTGGACCAAATCCTGGTGATAGACTGGGCCCACTGTTGTCCGTTGGATGCCGTCCAACTTGATGTTCCATTCATTTTTGTACAATTCACATTCCTATGCATCACAAACGAGCTATCGGATCTTTTCAATGACTACCGACGCCATGAACATCAGCATAATTATGCAGATGCGTTGGACTCCTTTTCGCCTTCCCCTCCGCCCCCATGGGCCACTGGCCCCTTTTTTTTGTTGACGCGGTGAAACCCATTTACGCGCCTTTACCGGCCCTGTGTGGAGTCCAGTGATGTGTGGGACTCGCGGCACATGATAGTGCCGAATAGCCACAAAATCCACCGCGAGTGCCACCCGTGCCGCCCTTGGTGAGGTGCCCCGGAACAACAGATCTCCTGAAGACAAAAAAGTCTTCGTAGTCAGTCGAACTGTTGAGGCTGTGTAGCCGCCAACCAGTATTAGGTCCCTCCGAAAAAAAAAACAGATCTTCAGGGCACCTCAACGGCTAATCTGCCTCCTAAGGAACCAACTCCACCTCCACATATGGGGTTGCCCCGCACTACAAGACAACCCCATCGACTTTGGAACAGTGCAATGGGGTAAGGTTCCCATCCTAGCCCCTTGGCCCGTGCGCAAAAGCGCCACCTCCTATTGCTCTTAGGTCCCCTCTTCTTATAAGAGGGGTACCGAGATCTATTCTTCCTCCTGATGTTTGAGCCCCCTCTTCTTATAAGAACCCCTCGGTTCAACTGGCTTCGCCTGGGTCCTCCCCAGGCTACTAAGCCCCACCGCCACGACAAGGCTTGAACCATGGTGGGGATATTTGTACATCCTAGCAAGACGGTATTCGACCAACAACCGATACGTAACTACGTCGTCATAAGTCGAATAGATACGTAAGTATATGCCCGCCTTCTTTTATAGTATATGGGAACAAACGAGCAATCGAAAACTTTTTACGACTACCGACGCCCATGAACTTCAGCATTAATACTATGCCGATGCGTGCACCACCATCTCACCCAACCGCCATCAAACCGCACGTAACGCGTCACCGAAAATGTCACTTTACGCCGGTATCATGTGAGCGAGAGGTATCTCCCCGGCCCAAATCCGCTACAATGCAGCAATGCACAACTTCTTACAGCCTGTTTGCCTTTCACCATCATCATTATCAGCCCTTATCGGACATACTGCCACTGCTGGACATAGGCTCTTTCAATGAACGCGAAGACGACCGATCTCCCGCTGCTCGCACCATCCCGGACCGGCTACCGCACGGAGATCGCTTTACGTGTAAAAAAACGCAGGTGTTCACAGCTGCGTCTAATTTATAACTGCGTTACGAAACGCACCGCTCCCCGCTCCTGGCCTACCTTAAATACGTCAAATTAGTACATAATTGGTAATTTAATGCGCCGATAAGACATTGATAGCATGTACCATTTAGTCGATGGTTCGACACGGCGCATTAAAAGACCATAGGTTATGCTAGCATTTAGTGTATCGCCGTGGAGATCTATCGAACGGTTCTTGGGTAATAATGTTGTATTACAAACTCGTAAATAACTCCCCCCGGAACCTGTAGTGTTAGAGCCGGCGCTCGTAATCGCACTCTCATCTGGTTAGCTTAAATATAGGGTTAGTGCAAAGTGTATTTAATAAACACTTAGTTTGTTTGAATGTGTTTATAGTGATGTGTGAGGAATTGTCATGCTGGTTCAGGTGGTAGGAGAGGTATCTCTTACTCACACGAGGCGGCCAAGTGACTGTGTTGTCGCATGTCGTGCGGTCTGTGAGTTACCGGTGGTATTCGGGATGATGAAGAAAGGGCAACGCATCAATACGGCAATTATGAAGGTGTCGGTAGGCGTCGGTAATTACTACAAGGTAGTTTTCTCGTTTTCACCCTTCAAAAAATAAGACAGTTAGCTAACGAAGTAAAATTACGGTAACAATTTTTGAAGGAAACCTTGTTTGGTAGTTGGTGAATGCGTGACGAGAGCCTTACGCAATCGAGGCCGACGATAGTTAAGAGGCTGATATCAGTTAGTGAGGATAGAAAAAGGGAGACATATCTCGCATTCCTCTCCAGAGGTGAGACAACTGTCTTAGTGCGAGCACACAATTTCTTTGTCTCATAGCCAAAACATATACATCAGAAGTTTCACTTCAGTCCTGTAGTCCAAAGTACACTCGTATTTTATGTTTCAGGATACGAATCACTTAATGGTAACACTTACCATGATATGACACAGATGTAGATTGCCGTCGCCAGTCGCACGCCATAAACATCCATCATCACCATCAGCCGGACGACGTCCACTGCTAAACAAAGACATCCACATTACCAGATGTAGAAACTGTGCCATAATAAACTTATTCTCCACTTCAAAGTGGATCCTCCAATTCATATTCCACTCTGAATATTGATCCTCCCATTCATAACATTTACAAATTCTACGTGTCAACAGAGCCACCACTTCACCTTCATAATACGTGTGTGAACCACCCCGATCGTGTCTGCCTAAAGTCTCTCTTACTGAACCTGAAATTGAATGGTCTATCTAGTGTATGTCACATGATTTATTGCTGGGGCCCGGTTTTGTGATGAAAGGGGCCCCGTATTCCTACTAAATATTTTACAAGCTCATGGGGCGTCCTGAGACTAATGGCTTCCGGGAATACAGCCCCCTTAAACCTTATGTGACATGTGTGCGACAAATAAAGTACCTTCATACAGTTTGCACGTAAAGTGAACAATCATGTTCGGTTTTAACGTTACCACCACTTTGAATATTATTCATTACTTTTATTGAGCTTATAACTTTGATATTACCTTCTGTGACTTACTACTGTGTAGTAACTTGTCCTAACGAGTGTACTACGGCCCATGTGATGTTTCAAGGTAACATTCCACCTCCTCTTCACCTGGAAGGTTACAGAGCTAGCATTTACAAAGCTAGCATTTACAAAGCTAGCATTTACTGTGATATTTTCAATTCCAAGAATCGCCTATAGTGATTGTTAACTATTCCAAATGGCAATTATTACAGTGAACCGTATTAGAAATCGTTTTATTATTATTTTTTATAGGAAAAGGGGGCAAAAGAGGAATCGGAGTCTTTTGATGACTACCGACGCCCATGGATATTCGCATTATTGTTACGCAGATGCGTCGCCCTCCTATCACCCCCTACGGTATGGTGGCCTATTGGGGGCGGCCCAATGGGCCACCGGCTACTTACAAACCACACAAAACGCGATAGCGACGCTGCCACTTTACGCCGGTATCAATTGAGCGAGAGTTACTTCCCCGGTCGTGCCGACACAAATCCCTTGCATAGGAGGATGTAGTATCATGCAATGTTCATGAAATTGTTTTGTTTATATTACAATGAGCTGTCGGACACCAATAGGCATTCGCATGGTTAGTATGAAGGTGTTTTGCCCACCTCCAATGGGCAACCGGCAACTGGACGCACGCAAACGCGATTACATCGCTATCATTTTTAACGCCGATATCATATGTACTAGTTATAGCATTGATTGATGTTAATTGGGTACAAAGGACACGATACAAGGCAGTTATATATCATGTAATCATCCTTGCCGAATTTCGACTACAGGGGCATTGGCTATGGAAAAAAAGGCATCTGCGCGGGACATGTTCTAGTGCACACGTGTTTACGCAGACGGAAGAGCACTATCTACTTCTTTATTCTCCTATTCCGATGGACCCGACACGACAGCAGAAAAGTCAGGCGTAGGAACAGGTTGGCGTGCTCGCCGAGGCACGGCGGTGTATCACCGTCATCTGCCATACTCTTATTACAAATTGAAAAGTCCTGATAACCGGTCCCAGCCGTGATTCGAACCCGGGACCCCAAGTCAGTGGATGAACATGCTTATCACTAGACCACGAGGCAGTTATCATATACGAGGCTGCTGACTGTTCCGGCTCTTCTCGGTTACAATTCAGTCAAATTACTACTTTCAGAAAAGTGGTTAAAAGCCTAAGAGGTAGCCGTTTTACCTCACACATAAACATTCTGAGCCCATTGGAGTGCATGATGGCGATGTATCTGTGTGACAACAGAGCACGTCAAAAACCGAAATTTCTCGTAAGCTTCTTACACTATAAGTTCCTTATATAATACATAAAAAACGTTTGCCTGAAAATAATTTTCTCGTTCGCAGCATCCCGTGCAGTTTCTTAAAGTTTTGAATGCAGATAATATTAGCTAGAAATTGTCTTTTATAATTAAAAATCAAAGGTTTCGCTGGCGTGAAAAACAAAAGACGGGCGTGTAATGTGCGACGGACGGACAGACGCACGGACGCGCCGACAGGTGTTCCGTCTCTCTCGTTTATTCACGGTCAGTTAACGCATCTAACAAACAAGCTTAACTCGCTGTGTGAAATATCATAAGCAGAATCTCCTCCCGCACAACGAGATGCCTAAAGTTTTTAAAGACGTGACATTATAATATAGTGGGACAAACGAGAAATCGGAGTCTCTTTACAACTGCAGACACTATCGCTGCCCTCCTTTACTCCTTCCCTCCTATGTGATATTCGCAAACCATATGAGACACGACAGAACAGCCGTCACTTAACAGCAATGGGAGCGAGAGCTACCTCTCCGGTGGTACCAGCCAAACTCGGCTGCAATGCAGCATGTCACTACCTGTTACTAAAGTTTTCAATTGGGTGAATCAAGTTGATACAACCGAAATGGAAAAGCTCATTATATCAGCGTAACACGTTTAATGGGCTATGTGAGAGCCCGGGTGGCCCAATGGCCAAATGGTGGATACGAAAGAAAGAAGAAGCGAATCTCTGTATCCTCTGGCCAGAGAATACAGGCGTCAGTTGCCATTACATGGTTAGACTAACCCTTTTTATTTCTTTTTTCTTGTCGCGGGGAAACGCTTTTACGCGCCTTCACTGGCCCTGGGTGGGGTCCAGAGGTGTGTGGAGCTCGCAGCACATTATATAGTGCTGAATACCCACAAAAACCATCGCGAGTGCCACCAGTGCCGCATTTGGTGAGGTGCCCCGGAACAGCAAATCATCAGGGTACCTCGACAACAGGTCAGCCCCCGAAGGGACCGACGCCACCTCCACAGATGGGGTTGTCCTGCACCAACGGACAACCCCACCGACTTTGGCACAGCACAATGGGGTGAGGTTCCCATCCTAATCCCTTGCCCCGTGGGCAAAA
>JAFELO010001444.1:5447-28708 GCA_017140195.1 Eumaeus atala
TATTATAAGCATATTATGATACTATACAATTTATGTAATATTATCTGGAGAAAAAAGCGCTAATCCTCACTAGGGAACACCGATTCCTTTCAACGATGATTCGTGAGGAAATTGAAATTAAGAAACATCCAAATTTCAATAGAAAAGATGGCTGAGTTCTTCCGTCTGCTTGGGACCCAGTGGTGAACACACACAAATCAAAAAGTAAATATAGCACCTCAAGACAGCAAGATATAATAAGAACTGTTTGCGTTAATCGGAACAACTAAAATTATAATTCTTCGGGTACTTTTAAAAACCTGGTACATCAGGACATCTGTCAAGCTTATGAATAATCGTCGGGCTTGATAAATAATTAAATAAACCGCGATAAAATCTGTAATTACTTTTACAGTTGTAAACATTGTAATGACTGACATTTGCGTAAACTTAAGACATAAATTTTCATTATTTTTCTATTTTCAAATTTTCTCATTTAAATTCATTTAAAATATTTCTATTTACAAAAAAATGCTAGCTATTGAAATTCAATTACCTAACAAATAAGTGAATCTACAAATTTGCTGTAATCTGAAAATTCTACTTTGAAACAAAATGGCGTTCATTTAACTTCTTATTTTTTCTTAGATTTATAATAATACGACAATATTGAAGCTCTTATCTTAAATATCCAGGTTATTTTACATAAAATAACCGCACGGACTCAATCTACCTCCGGCGACATTCTGTATAAATTGTAGATTAAATATATATTTAGACTGGATAAAGATCTTCAATATTCATCAACATCGTCAAGCTTTTTCGAAAACTTGTTATAAGAAATAATTTTCAAAGACATATCTTTAAAGGTTTATATTAACTATCGATTCCCGCATATTTTTCTATGACAGAGTCATTGTAATCTTATAAATAAAATTCTCGTGTCGCAATGTTAGTTATCTTACTCCTCCGAAACGACTTTACTGTTTTTTATCAAATTTTATATACACATACATTATAGTAGGGCTTAGAATAAATAATAGCTACTATCTATTTTTTAAGTAAGTTGTTTAAGTTATAGGTATGCCCCGGTAAAAAACGTCGGCCGGGTGAGCTAGTATTTTTATAAAAATTATAATGGCTGTGTTTATGTTACTCATAATATAATATTTATCTTCGTCTACTTCTGCCCCACAAAAACCTGTAGTCCCTCTAAGCAAGAATACTGATAGCATAATAGCTTCAGCTCGTACGAGGAGACCCTTGAAGCAAAAGTGATCACTTGGATATGACGTATATTTTCCCAATAACTTTTACACTTTTTGCTAAGTAATGTATACTTAGTTTAATTATTATTTGCCATGGGTTTGGTGTTGTTATCTATCATTTTTATCTGATTTTCACGTAATTGCTCTAAATATATTTTCGATTGTGCTTATTAATTATATTTAAAGTTTATGTTTTTGTTAAAGTTTTTGAATGGTAAACAAGCTATAGTCTTATATATTTCACTTATTGTTTTGTGTTGCTTTTTAAATGTGTGTGATGAGGTTCATAATTATTTCATTTTAAACCCAATATTGTTTTCTTTTTTTTTTATCACTTTTATTGCGCTAGCGGGTAAATAATTAATTGATATATCAACACTTTGAGACTTTTGCTTTGAAAATTAAATATTCAGTTAGTTTATATTTCATATTTTTTATAATATATTATATATTTATACAATAAACATATATAATTATTGTATCATTTTATTTATTTATAACTATTATTATTAGTTTATTTGCTGTAATATTAATAATATAATTTCAATTTAGTTAAGTATATAAGGTATATTAATTTGGACTGAAAATTATATTAGCACTGGATATTTCACTAGAACTTGACGAAAGTAGTCATTACGATTCAATAAATTCGTCATATGAGACCAGTTTATTATTACTGTTAATAATGTTAACTGAAGAGAGCTTAATTTGGTTTCTATGCAGTTTAGTATCGATACCACATTAAGCTCACTTCAGGATATTCTCAATACTAAATTCTTTGATGTTGCAAAAAACTTTAACGTGGTATGTATAAATGTGCAGAGTATATTCATTACCCCGAATTATTAAATACTTTTCAGAATAATAATAATAATATACACGCTGTGTTAGTTTCTGACACATGGTGAAAATCGAATATTCCGTGTTCTTGTGTTTCTTTGCTGGGTTTCAATCTTATTCGTCATGATCGGAGGCAACGTGTCGGTGGTGGTTTTGCGATTTTCCTGAGGAGCTACTTCAGCTATAATGTTATAATGTAGTGGATGTTTCACCAGAGAAACTGGACGGTCCGGAGTACCTATTTATAGAAATATTTTTCTCGCGCTCTAGACTACTTCTGCGCGTTTTCTACTCCCCTTCTCTTACAATTAATTATTTCGCATCTTTCGAAAAGCTACCTGAAAACCAGCTTCCCATTTATGAACATAACATAATACTTGGTGACTTTAATACTTGTCTTATTAAAAATGATTGGAGATCAATTCGCCTAAGGTCTATTGCATATGCAACTAATTCAAACATTTTACCGCTATCTTCCACTCATCATTTCCCAAATAGTTCTCCTTCTGTTTTAGATGTCATATTAGTTTTTTCTGTGGATTATATTGCTAACATGGTCAGTGTTTCGCTGTCGACTTCTCCTATCATGATCTTTTGTATTGGTCTTACCGACAGCGTATTTCGAAAGCAAAATCTAGAATTCTTTTACTTAGAAATTTCGCACCGATAAACATTGATAAATTACGTGTAGATAGATGCTAGCAATATTGACTGGAATGATATTTTTACTACAAGGGATCCCAATAAACAAGTTGAAATATTCAATGGTGCTACAACTAAAGTCTATAACGTGCATGAACCTATTACATCTGCAAAAATGAACCATCTTCCCGCTCTATGGCGGAGAACATTAATAGGGCCTCAAACCTGTAGTCAGCTACAGTTTTGAGGTCCTGCGAGGCATTGGCTTTGCACTAAATCACGAGGCAGTCAATTATATTTCAATATTAAATATATGAAAATCACAAAAGGTGCGCTGAAAATAATCGCGTAAAAGGTGTATAACCTTCAAATTGTCTTAAGTACTTTTGTGAGTGTAACTTTCATACTCCCCAATTACACTGTACAAATATAAGCAGTAACAGTCGTAGTTTAAGTATCGTAAAGTAATTTTAGTTAATTGTAAATTAATTGTAAATTTAATTATAAAAAAATGATTTTATGAACAAGCTCTAATTTAAAAATACATCTATCCAAAGTCCTTATCAAGACAAATCAAACAGGTCCAAACACTTTAAGGTTGCTATATTTTACTAAATAGTTGGGCACTTTTAGCTCCTTCAGCAGACCTTAATTGTAATGTAAACGTAAAGTTATTGTCAATAAAAATCAAACAAGCCCAGACACAATTGAATTATGATATTTTTTGTACGTTTCCTTCAGCTACATTTTGTATTTTTTTTTTTGCTAGTTAATCAAATTTGTGTGGCTGCAGAACGGCAGGAGTGGAAAAAAGAGGAGACTTATGATCAAGGACGGACGCTAAAAGGGCTGTAATGACAATAATATCGGTAACCAGAAATTCGATCAAATTAACTTTTATAAGTTAATTTGATCGAATTTCTGGTTTTAGTTTTAATTATTTGATTATAGACAAAAACATCGGGACAGATGAAACTTCATAACGGCTTGTAAAAGAATGCTTTGCAGATGCAACCGACACCGTGGGGAGGCGATGGGATCGAATCAGTACTGTGGGCATCTCTACAAAAAAATATTTTAAATTGAAGAAAATATTACGATACATAGTACCTTCAGTAACTTCACGCCTATTATTCCTGAATAGGTAGGCAGAGGTGTCCTAGTACATTCACAACTTGTAAGTCCAGTAGATATAGAACTACGCTACTAGAACTCCCACGATTAGCCAAGGTACTGAGGCTCATGATGTCATAGGTGGCAAGCCTATGGCCACTTCAGACACATTCCAGTGCCGGACAATGTAATGCATGTTCACAATAATCTGAAAATATTTGCCCAACCTAGGGATCGAACCCAGGACAATTTGCCAGTTTCTACAGTAAGTAAAACAAATGTTAGTAAAAGCAAGTGATTTATAAATGTATATAAGTGTAAGCAGCATATGCTAATAATATTCATTAAAACGGTAAGTGAATAAAACATAAGAAAACTTATACTTGGGACTAAATAAAATATAATCAATTTTTCGAGTACATGCATATGTTCCATATAATCTTTTGACTGGTGAAAATATTTGAAAAATCAAATATGTTGTTGATGAAATTGAAAGTGATACCAAGAGTTGCAATGCAAAAACGATAATGTTTACTTTCATATAATTTTTAATGATCTGTTCTACAACATGAATAAATAACACTCATTAAGAAGTATAATCACCATATCATGTAGCATTTAATCGCTGGAAAATCGCAGGTAGCACCTCAAGACTCAAGAGATTGGATGGAATTACTCGATTAATTACGTGTCAGGGGTTTATTGTCACGAGAGCTGTTCGAAAACACTTATGTTGTTAAGGCTATGTTGCTTGATCTTATCTAATCTGGTTTAGGTTAAAGTTCATAGTATTTTTATTTTTTTAGAATGTATATCTTTTACAATTCTTTAGCAAAAAAATATTCATGATGAAATCGATTGGAGTGACAAGAAGTCATGTATATCTTAAGCGTTCCATCTTCAATTTTTCAGGTGTCAAACCTTGAGATATCCTGTAAAAAATAGACTTTTTTTTTTTACTTTATTTTAAATATAATTATATTCCTATTGGGATAGGCAACGGAAACGGAATACATCATGATCCTTACAAACATGCCTTGCCTCCTCCACGCTCATTACTGTCTCCGCTCATTACTCACGCCGGTTGCCATGGATCTTGATACCACCCGCGGATAGTGTCCGACTAATCTGATCATAGTATGTCAGTCTCCCTCGGTACCTACATCCTTCTATATTCATATTATATAACAGTTTTGTTAACCTTTCACCTGCCATTCTTCCTTTAATCCCGAACGAACGGATATAATCCAGAACGATCACACTCTTTCTCTTTTAAGTCCTCTCTCATTTCAATATTTTCTTCTATTAAACATCAGGTCCCAGCCGAATTTCGGCTGTAGCGGCCATATTTATTCAGAAGAGATTTCTACGCAGTACATATTATAGTGCACAAGTGTATGCGCAGATATAATTGCAGTGCATTTATTTCCTTATTCTCCTATTCCCATAGAATAGCAAACCCGACTTGGCTGGAGAGAAATCTGGCACATGGCCGACGTCTTAACATACTCCCCGAGGCACGGGGGTGTAAAACTGCCATCTTCTTCATTCCGGACTCTTATTAGAAATTTAAAAACCCTAATAACACTCTGGTCCAATCCGAGACTCAAACCCAGGACCTCGGGAATGTGTTTGAACATGATTATTACTAGACAGCGAAGCACTCAAACATAAAGTAATTACTTAATGCTACCTCATAAAGGTATGGGACCAAAGCTACCGAACGTTCTAAGAGACGGTGACCTAAGATAAATTATTGAAATTTAAATTTTGCTCAACAAGTATCTCGTACCTGTGCATACAGCTAAAGTTTCAACACTGAACTTCTGATTTATCAATAAGTAAGTTAACTAAATTCGCCCATACATCGTAAATTTTGTAACTAAATTACCTCAACTCATGAACTTATCGTTATTGGTAAGAAAATGTGTAACGAACACTGTCGATAAATCAAAGTCGACACCAAAAGCGCAATATTTTTTTTATTATCAACACAAAATTGAGATTTTTTCCATTTAGATAGGTGCCTAATGAAATTTCAACAATGTCTTCCTTTAAGTATTCGCAGTTCGCAGCAACCTCAAAAATATAATAAAAATTGAGTTCATGAAATTTTTAAATATTATTTAATACTAGTATCAAGCAACCCGAGGTTTTACTTGCAAAACTACAGTCCTATTACTCGCAGCATCATGGTCAAATGGACAATCCATTTTCTCTCATTGTCATCTCAGTCGCGCAATGAATTTATTCTGACAACAATAAATGCAATTACCAGTCTATTGTTAATTTATTAGCAGCCGGGTACAACACCCCCTAAAAGTACACCGATGGGGACAGATTTTCGTAAAATCTCGTTCGTCGTTCCTAGCGGATGTCTGTGAGTTATACTTTGCTTTATAGTCATCTTAAAAGTGCCATAATTTCTTTAATTCGACAAAAAAATATACTTTTCAAATGTATGTCTATTGATTATTATAAATTTATTAGGCACCTTGGCCTGTGTCATCTTTATAATATTGCCGCTTGTTCAATATCTAATTAATTAAATATTTCTTTACCAACACAACCCAACACTGGAAATACATAACTTTGAAGTTTAGACTTTATTTTTTATTAGGAAGAGGTAGTGCCGTGCTGCATAGGAGGATATAGTGCCATGCATAGTGCATGACATTACCATCCTTCTATGCAACGGAATTGAATGGGCACATCTCGCACATCTAATACCGCCGTAAAGTTACATTTTCAGTGTCGCGTTTCGTGTGGTTTGTGAGTAGGCATATTGGGGGGGGGGGGGNNNNAGGAGGGCAACACATATGCATAGTAATTATGTAGATGTTCATTAGCGTCGGTACTCGTAAAAAGGCTCCGATTGCTCGTTTGCCCCCTGTCCTATAAAAAAAAATGCAAAAATGTCATAGCAACAACTAGTTTAGTGTTGATTAAACAATTTGAAAGGTAAAATGATAACGGTTTGTTACACCCTGATATCAATGGCAAAGGTGAAATCCCGATAACTCCTACTACATGGCTACTGTTTGTTGCTTACTTTCACTCATATCATCGCCTTCGAATTGGAGACAAGAAATTGTTTTTTTTAATTGACATTGGTGCAGAAAGTGGTCGCACCATGCTGCATTGTAGGCGAATTGGGTAAGCACGATTGGGGAGGTAGCTCTCGCTCACATGACACCTCCGCAAAGTGACAGCTATGTCGCGTTTCGTGCGGTTTTGTGAATAGCCGGTGGTCTCTGGCGAGAATGGGGGTAAAGAGGGCCTCACCGCTGTATGTGTCGACGTTAATGGGCGACGGTTGTCACTAGTTGCCCTTTTTCAACGGGCTTGGCCCCCTACTCATACTCATCACTGTTACTCCGTCTTTGTAGTGATGAAGGGGAATGCATTTACACATGTTACCTGGGAGCCCGGGTAGACCCAATAGCAATACCAACTAAATCCCAACGGGCGCCTTCAGCCACTATTTGTGGAGGGTCCCGGATCTGCAGGCAACAGGACCCCTCCAGTGACAGGCTGGCCTCGGCGTTTTATTAGTGTTTTTGAGGAGTCCGGTCCCTTATAAGGGACTGGCCAGTCGCTGAGGTGTCCTGTTACAGAAGGATCCGGGGCACCTTACTTTAGGCAGTCAATAGGACACCACGCGGTTTTAGTGGGCATTCGGTTCATCTCCGAGTCCAACACCTTCCGAATACCGTCCAGGTCCAGAGGCAGTACGTAAATCATTTCCCCGTGAAATAAAAAAGAAAATACTTATTTTCTTTTCTTTTCTGTTCGAATTCTAAATAACTAATTATATTATTTTAATAATGATTTTATAAATATAAATAATATTAATAATACAAATACTCTTAAAAATTACATGCAACTGCCAGGCCTTGCCAAATTTTACAAGTCTTAATTAAAGTTGCTTTAGGGGATGGCGTTTCATTTCTTTTCAATGTAGAATAACACAATTATATTTATATTCTAAAATTAAATAAATGATTGCCGCTCAATATATTTTACTTGGATAAAGCCGCGTGGCACAGCCCGTAATTTAAAACATTAAACTATGAGGTCGCAGTGTTTAGGTATCTTCCTCCGAAAATACTCTCCAGTTTTTATGTCTTTTGTGTGTCTGATAATTATGATAGTAACGAGCAAAGTTTTCTTCAAATTTGTATTCTGGTGTTCCGTGATACCTAGATTATCACGTTTCTTTTTTGGAGTGAACTTATGTTGTGGAGCGAAGAGCCAATACATGCTCCAGGCTTATGGTCGAAAAGGAGTCCGATGCACCACTACCCCGCAGATGTGATGCATCCCGATGTGAAACTTTTTATAAAAGCTAACTATTATGATCATGACCAGAGAGTCCGCGGGTTTCCTTATCCCCCGAACCTGACGTGAAGAGAGGCTTGCGCAGCTAAAATGGTCTCGGCGCTGGTGTGAATGAAACGCTCATGGAGAAACTATCTTTACAGACGGGTGAAAGAACTGGAGCGCGGTTTTCTTTAAATATCTAAACGTACCGTGGTATCATAAGAGCTTGGCAAATCGAAAAACGTTCGCGAGTAGAACCGCGTGCTGTCTCAAGTATCATAGTTTCACGTTCTCCATTATAGAATTTATATATTCTTAATGGATTAATATCAAATAACGTGGCACTTTACTATGCAGACTTGAGGTCTGCACACGAGATTTAAAATACATTTTCAATGCATATTTTTCTTTTAAACAAAGGGTAGATGCATTATAATAACACACATTACTTTATGTTCCTTTAACACGAAATAACATAGTATTTCTGAAGGAATAAATTATAGTACAGAACAAAAAATTGTTAATCTCATTAGAAAGGAGTGCAATTGCGCCGCAAAGTGATAGCTACACTTTTGCGTTTCGTTCGGCTTGTGAGTTTCCCGTGGCCCGAGGATGACAACACATCTAAATACAATATGATCATTTCAAGGATGTATTCATGATAGCGCTGAGGCCACATTAAATATCATACGCGTTCCGTCCTGTCCTAAGAAACGAGGGTCATGGTAAAATTCTATTATAACTCATATATCGAGAGGCTTGTTTTAATAAGATGTAGTGCCAATCTTCATTGCCGCAGAATGGGGCCGGCACAAACGGGGTAGTACTTCTCATTGACATAAAGTAAAGTACCATTTTCGGTATCATTTGTGAGTGTCCGGTGGCCCATTGGAGGGTAGGAGGATAGGGGAGCCGATACGTTATCGTCATAGTAATTATGCGGTTATTAATGGACGTCGATAGTCGTAAAAAGGCTCTGATTTCTAGAAAAATCTATGCTAATAAACAGAAACTTTTCTAACTGCTGCTATTGTCACGATTGCTTATCTTGTTGTTTTTAAATTCACCACATTGTTGCAATTTTAATGACTTATACAGAATTACGCAATGTGAACTCTACGAATTCACTGTTATAATACATTTTACAGAAGGAATAATAAAATTGTTTTAATTATTAATTATAATTTGAAGCTAGGCGTTTATTAATTAGCTTAATTTTTTCCTATATAAGTGTAGAAAATATGAACTTTTGTTCATTTCCATTAATTCATCGTGACTATATATAGCTTTCGAGTACACTTTTAATGACTTCCTTTGATTTAAAAACCGTGCGTTAGCTCCGACACATTGCTAGAGTTTACTCCTTAAGAACGAAAAGGAGTCAATAGTGCGCGAATCGTAAGCGACGCAAGCGCTACAAAACGTGACAAAAGCGTTACGATGGTGACGCTTTTGTCGCGTTTTGTTAAATGTGCGTGTCTTCTCTACCATGGCCGGTGCATAAAGCATATTCCCTGCGGAAGCAAAGAAATGTTTGCGTATATCAGGACTAGACTGCAAAAAAAGATCGATTATTTTTGGTTATACTCGAGAAAATATAAAAACAGGGTACTTTCTAGTTCACACGGCAAGCAAACATACAAAATGCAAGTCTCATCACACGATCATCAACGCCACCGATAATTGGCTCTACGGACACACTTCCATAACATTTTTATTGCTCTCTCAGCTGAAAAAATAATATCATATAATTCACGATGATTTTTACAATAAAACTACTGTTACGGAATTTATCGCGGTTTATTTCATTATTTATCTAGCCCCACGTTTCTGAAGTTTTACTGCAACCATGGCCACGGGTGAACTGAGAGGACAGATGTCCTGATGTACCAAATTTTTAGAAGTATACGAAGAATTATAATTTTAGTTGTTCCAATTAACGCAAATTGTACTTGTTATATCTTGCTGTCTTGAGGTGTTATGTTCACTTTTTGATTTGATTATGTTCACCACTGGGACCCAAGCAGAGGGAGGAATCTAGCCATCTTCTCTATTGAAATTTGGATGTTTTTGAATGTCATGTATCATCCTTGAAAGCAATCGGTTTTCCCTAGTGAGAATTTACGCTTTATCAAATCTAATGTAGTGAAAGGGGCCGACTTCAGCATGCTCACAGATGGCAGATGTTGTAACAGGTCGGTGTTTCATATCGGCAATATGTTCTTTAACGCGAGTTTTTATAGACCTTTTAGTTTTCCGTATATAGAAGAGTCCACAGTCACAATCAATATTGTACACTCCTGCATCTTGCAGAGGGATATGGCATTTCACTGATGGTAAGAACTAACTAACTTTCTTTGGCGGGTTAAAATAAGTTTTTATTGAAGCTCACTTGAGAATATAGCCGATTTTATCAGTCACCCCCTTTAGATATGGAAATATTGCAGGTAAGCGCTCGACAGTGGCTGTTTTCACTTGGCTTATATGGAGCAGACGAGGAACCTGAAGCTTGTTGTCTCGCAGAACTTGCTTGACATGTTGGAGTTCGGTATCCAGATGTTGCTTGTCACAGATGCCTAGTGCTCTCTGAAACAAAGATTTACCCTCGGTAGACAATTGTGTTAGATGGTGATGAGAATTGCCATATAGATACCGATCAGTAAGTGTATGTTTTCTATATACTGTATGACTGAATGTGTTGTTGGAATTACGGGTGATCAAAACATCTAAGAAAGCTAAAGAATTATTTGTCTCTAACTCCAATGTAAATTGTTTTTTTTATACTATTTAGATGGTTAAGGAATATGGTTACTTTATCCTTAGGTAACATTGTGAAAATATCATCAACATGCCTTTTGTAGGACCTTGGTGTTATAAGTGAAGTTCAAAGGGCAGTCTCCTCAAAGTCCTCCATAAAGATATCTGCGACTACAGGGGACACTGATGAACCCATCGCTACTCCGTCTACTTGTTTGAGAATTGATGATTCCACATCATATAGCCAGACGTGAGGCAATGTTCTAATAGCGCAGCACATTCCAGTGGCAGGTTATTGTCCTTCAGCTTTCCTGTTACTATTGATATACACTCCTCTATTTCCAAGCATGTAAATAAGGACTGTACATCAAAACTGACCATAACTTCATTGTCGTAGAGATGTAGGTATTATATCTCTTCGACAACATTTACCTCACTATGAAAATGATGTAGATGTTACATCTTTTCGACAACACCAACATCTCTATGACAATGAAATTATCGTCACATACATGCTTACCTTAGCAGACTTGGGACTCAGTGGTGAACATAATAAAATAAAAAAATAAACATAACACCTCAAAACAGAAGATATAACAAGTACAGTTTGCGTTAATCGGAACAACTAAAATTATAATTCTTCGGGTACCTTTAAAAACTTGGTACATCAGGACATCTGTCATCTCAATCCACCCGTGACCATGGTTGATGTAAAGCTTCTGAAACGTCGGGCTAGATAAATAATCAAATAAACCGCGATAAAATCCGTAAAAATAGTTTTATTGTAATGACTAACATTCGCCTAAACTTAAGATATCGTCACGATGATTTCTGTTAATTATTACACATTTATTATGTGTTCAAGAGTCATGACAATCAGTATGTTCCATGTACATTAGAATACACAAAAGCCCAGTTTGACGCCATATCCCATATGATGTAGACAGAGAGAATTGAATCTCACATAGACAAACATGTACTTCTATCTCCGCATAAAATGGTACATCACTAAGAGCTGTACTGTTCTTTGCTTAATAGGTATTATTGGTTGAAAAATATTTACCATTAGTTATTATGCGATATATAAACTTTGGGTTGTTTATATCTGATAGGGCCTTATCGGTATTTGTTATAGTTGCGTGTAAAGAAAGTAATAACAAATTTAACATCGATCAGATGTCACTTGTTCTGGCTTTGGTATAAATAGGGGGATTTTTGAACGATTCGGCACAGTTCATTCGACTGAACCGTCGCAGCAATGAAGGCGATAGTGTGTCTGATCCTGGCCCTCGCGGCATTTGCCGCTGCTCATCCTGGTGGCATCCAGGACTTTGGTAATACGATTTATTCAATTATTATTTTTATCGTAAATAAGGTCTTTTTGATCATTCTTGTCTCCACTTATTAAAAAGACAGAAACTTTTCTTACTTCTTACCCCATATCTCTTAAGCTATCAAATAGGTTTTGTTCAAACCAATTTCCGTTATTTAAAACATAAAAAGAAATATTTTGTTTCTGTCGTTTAACTACGGCACAAAAGAGGGACGGTGTCATAGACAAGGCACAGCCGCTGAACGTATTAGTATGGAACTAACAATATAAAGCTTTAGAGTTTGCTTGTTTCCTGTACGCGCTAATCTCAGGTATTACTGAGTAGGAAATTTCCGAATCGAAAAAGTCATTGTGTTGAACACTTCATGTATCTAGGAAGCTATATATGTATAGCTTTCTCGATATATATATATATATATGGATCAGTTAATATTGCATCAATGAGAAACATAAATTAAATATACATTACATTTAGTTCTAAAATCGCCTTAGAACTCCTCCAACTAAGTATTTTTGTCTCGTTACTCTTGCGGGGCAGTAAGACGGAGTCAAGTCTCAGATCCTTAAAATTCAGTCACTCTTAAACATTATGTGGCAAGAACTAAGCTAGTATTTTGTATATAACAGTAATGTACATGTAGAGATTTCGGCCTCTTGGATGATTAGAAAAGCTCTCAAAGCTATTAACAGTAATTGTCGATAAATCAAATTTCATTATTAACTAATCATTATTTCGACATCAATTCATAATTGTTACAGTATTTACGGACATTAAAGTAAGGCAGAATTTTATCTTCAAACTGCTTAACAATGTGATGCAGCCAGTTATGTACCAGGAAATCGAGGAGATTGGAAAGGACTTCAAATTTGAGGATAACATGGAACTATTCACTGTGAGTTCAAATAAATTTGCCTTATATAAATATTAGCTTTCAATCAGGAAATAGTTTCACGTGTTTGGATTCCGCCTATTTGTATAAAACCACAAGTAATGTCGAGGTCATACAGTCTATTCAAATATGTCCTATATACACAGTACAATTTGTAGGTAGATTTTTACGAGATTTGGCCAATGAGAGGAACCAATATCCAAGAGAAGTCTTATTACTAAGTAGTTATACGATTTCTGTCTCCGAAAAATTTATTCCGAAGTCGTAGGTCGCAATTGGCCCACAATTATTTCTTTGTGTAGCTACATAAAACATGTAAATTCCTATTTTGCTCAGCAAAGATTTTTCATTAGAATTCAAGAGGTTCATTAGAATTCATTCGAGAGAATACCTCTTTCTACATATTTACAGACTCAATATACTTTTCTATTTGTATAAACTCATTGAATATTTCATTAATCAGTTTTTTTTGTACGTTAATTTCGCAGAAGACCGAAATCGTGAAAACTTTTGTCAAGAACATGAAATTCGGCTTCCTGCCTCGCGGTGAAATATTTACTATTCATATTGACCGTCAAATGAAAGAGGTCATTTCCATGTTCCACATGTTATACTACGCCAAGGATTTCACCACCTTTATCAAAACTGCTTGCTGGATGCGCATGTACATGAACGAGGGTATGTTTGTATATGCCCTAACTGTAGCAGTGCGTCATCGCGAGGACTGCCGAGGAATCATTCTGCCCCCTCCATATGAAATCTACCCATACTACTTTGTTCGTGGTGATGTTATCCAGAAGGCATATTTACTTAAAATGAAGAAAGGTCTAGTAGATCCCAAGTTATCGGACTTCTATGGCATCAAGAAAACCGACAGAAAGGTCTTTATCATTGACGAAAACATTTATGATCAACGTGTGTACCTGAACGACGAGGATCGCCTCCGATACTTTACCGAAGACATCGACCTAAACACGTACTACTACTATTTCCATATTGATTATCCATTCTGGATGGGAGACATGACCAACAACAAATTGATGTTCAGACGCTGGGAGTTGACTTTATACGTATACCAACAAATCCTGGCCAGGTACTACTTAGAGAGGTTATCCAACGGTATTGGAGAAATAACCACCTTCTCATGGGATACCAAAATCATGAAGGGTTACTGGCCCTGGTTGATCTTACACAATGGTGTACAACTGCCCGTTAGATTTAATAACTTCGCATATGCAGGAAACTTCAATGTAGGTGTGATGAAACTTGCCAAAGATTATGAAAATATTATTACTGAAGCTATCATGAAGGGATACATTGAGGTTGGTTGTCGTTTAATTAAAAACAAAAACATTTAAATTGTTGTTTGGACAAAACTCAATTTTCTATTTATTTCAGATGAATGGCATACGATTTGAATTGACCAAAGTAGAAGACATTGAAACGTTAGGCAAACTTATTTATGGTACCATGGATAATACTGATATTACGAAGCATCATATGAAGGCTTATCGTTATTTACTAGTATTGATGAAGGCAGTTGTAGGCCTTAACACGTTCACGTCTGACAAGTAAGACTTATTTTTTATAATTTACAATATTACATTAATTTTGAACCTATGTATATTCCTAGTCCATGTTGATAAATGCGATAAGTTATGAATCGAGTAAAAATTTATAGTCTGTTCTTCATAGAAAAGTACTTTGTTTAATGGAAGGCTCAAGGAACTTAAGTAAATTTTTAAAAGTGGAATTATGATGCTTTCCTTGTGATTTTATCAAATTTCGTTTAAAACCACCAGACAATTAATTACCTGAGCTCACACGTAAAACCTCTTCACGGTACTTAGATAGTTTTCTAACTCAGTAAAGCTTGTATATAAAATCACACACAGACTTTGATGTTTAGATGACCTAAGAAAAAAACTGATCTTTTGATGACTCTATAGCTTAGCATCATCAAAAGGTAATCCTAGGTATTTTTATGTTGACAGTATATCATTACTAGAAGAAATTTCTTCTTTATTTCCAAACTCTTTTGTATCGAAATAGTGATTCCGCAAAATTTTTTTTTTTTTTTGTTTCAGATACTTTGTTGTACCTTCCGTACTTGACAGTTACCAGACTGCTTTACGTGACCCAGTATTCTACCAGCTCCAAAAACGCCTCTTCTACTTCTTCATGCTCTTCAAGAACCGACTTCCAAGTTACACACACGAGGACCTCTACTTCCCCGGTGTCAAAATCGACAATATTGTTATTGACAAGCTCGTCACATATTTTGATGACTATATGATGGACATGACTAATGCTGTCACTTTTACTGAAGATGAACTGAAGAAGACATCATCCGATATGATATTCTTCGCACGCAAACGCCGCCTGAATCATGAACCATTCAAGGTCACCTTTGACATAGCATCTGATAAGCAAGTAGATGCGGTAGTTAGGTTGTTCTTGGGACCGAAGGAGGATAACATGGGACGTCTCTTCGACATAAACGAAAACAGAATGAACTTTGTGGAGCTGGATACCTTCATGTACAAACTAGTAACTGGTAAAAACACCATCATCAGAAACTCGATTGATATGCATAACCTTGTTGGTGACAGAATGATGACCCGTGATTTGTGGAGCAAGTTGGATGGTATTACAGATATGAAGGACTTTTATAACAAGGATCTCAAAAACTACATGACCGGATTCCCTACCAGGCTCCTGTTACCTAAAGGTCACATTGGAGGCATGAAGATGATGCTGTACGTAATCGTTACCCCACTGAAGCTTGTTGACAACATGGACATCACAATGATTGACACATACCGCAAGGATTATGGCATGGGCTTTAGATCAACTATGTTCCTTGACAAGATGCCTCTTGGCTTCCCTCTAGACCGCATGATTGACACCACCAAATTCTTCACACCAAACATGAAGTTCGTGGACATAATGATCTTCCACAAGCAGCAAGTTTGTGACATGAAGACACGCTGGAATAGATGGGTGCTTAAAAACTACGATATGATCGATCATACTACAATGTTCAACAACTATTTCATCGATACTGATATGACCGATACTTTCACCCAAACAAATATGTAAATAATATTTTATATTTTGTTCTAATATTCTTCTAGTCTTGCGATTCCTTGTAATTATGAATGTTAATTTTATTATATATATACTATAATAAACCTTCATTCTTTTTATTAAACAAAATTTAATCTATTTAATATATAGGTGTACATTTTTATTCTTTGTTTTATTTTTTTTCAACGTGAACAATATCATTCCATGATGAATTTAATAAGAAATGGTAATATCATAGAGAGTAAATCTGTTGAATGAGCTACCGTCGCCCATTCACATTCGCACGTTGCGTTCCCTTCTTATCCAGTCCCTATCAGAGATATCATGTGATAAGTGAGAACGGTCGGATCGGCTTATCATGATAAGGGAAGTCTGATGTAAAACAACAATAACACTACCTCTTACTATGTACTAGGTGGATTGAAAATTACGACGATTTATTCAATTCTAAAAATCAAATCTCCCCACATTATTTAGTTCAGTTCAGAGTAGTTAGTTGTTTTAAGTTCGAACAACGTGTGCGATAATTACTTGTGATTCTGTAATTTTTAACAAAGCAATCGAATATAGTTTCTACAAATGGAGCAAATCGAGCGGCGTGCCGTCATTAAAAACCTCCATAAGATGGGGCTAACACCGAAAGTCATCCATGATGATGTGTATTTTATAAGATTCTGTTCTGTCTTATCCATGGGTCAAAAAATGGTTGACAAAATTCAAGCGTGGCAGAGAGCATGTGAAAGATGAACCCCGATCTGGAAGTCGTCCGACGTCCACTACTGTCGAAAATATTTAAAAAGCACTTGACCTAATTATGGGAGACCAAAGATTAAAAACTAAGAGCGATTCACTACTTCGTCACTACTTCACCTGACTGTTTGGAGATATTTGAAGCCGATGCAGATGACTTTTTGAATCGTTGAGAAATCAATAATATATTTTTTTAATTGTTTAAAGAAGGTAGGACTGCAAAAGCGAAGAAAGAAAGTAGGAAGTTATTAAATCACTTTCCGTTCTTGCATTGGGGACTATATCAATCACTTAAAAAATAATTTTGAAAATCATTCATAATCTTTGTCGAAACTAATGATACTGTTTTTTGTTCAACAGAATCTTTGCTAGATTCGCAAAAAAAGTTAAAATGCAAAAAAATATGTATGAATTGTGATAGCTACATGTTAAAAATTTATACAGATTATAATGATAATTGCTGAAAAAAATTGGATGCATAATCTGGTTGACCCTTCCAGATCATGCCAGCCCGTTTCTGTCCACAGGAAGTACAGCTCTAACTATTACTTAGACTAGATGTTAACAATATGTAGGTACACCTATTGCTAGGCGCATATTGCACCCTAGATTTTTAGATGACACCCCAGACGTTTAGGTATTACTTGTTGCCGACAACGGTAAAGTAGCGTTATGCTTTTAAGTCATTGTATTTGGAAACTTTTATCAAAAAATCTGGAGATATATATTTAGTTATGACTAGCTATGGTATAAAAATATGTCTCACATCTTTAATTTTCTCTCCATAAATCATATTTTTTCCAGCGCTTCTAGTGTTCGAGGCAATAAATATAAAGGGGCTTAGCAATAAATAGGGTTCACACTTTTTATTTCAGTCTGCAAATATTTTTCGTACTACGAGAATTTGTTGAATACATTATTAAATATATATTCAAGTAAATATTTAGTTTTGAAATATATTGATGTATTAATGTATACTTATAATAATATTAATGATAATTATAATAATGTACATCTGAAGAGACTGTTTGTTTGTTTGAAGGTGCTTATCCTAACAATTACTGGCCCGAATTGAAAAATTATTTTTCTGTCGAATAGTCCATTTATCGGGGAAGGCTATATGTACCATGACGCTACACTAATAGGACCGTAGCTACGTGGGTGAAACCACAGGTGATGCTAATTACTAATAATCATAGTTCAATGGTTTTAAACATTTTTGTAACACTTTTAGATTAGTTTCAGGGTTCAGAATGATAACGTACTTCCTACATCATTTGATAAAGACTTAAAATTAATAAAAATATATGCACATTCGGCGCGTATGCGCATGACGTTCGTTGTCGTCATTCTGCAGGTGCATCATCAGCCGAGACACGCCCACAATGATCGCTCTGATTCGAATGACAAATTGGGCCAGCACGACCGGGAAGTACCATGGTATCGACCAAACATAATCGTGGCATTGGCCAAACTATAGCTTACACAATCTTGGTATTGGCCAAACCTTATTTTATTTACTTAAGGACTATTTTAGGATCACTTTGTTGGCTCAGTCTGAAATTCATGTCAAATACTGAAGTCTGCAATTTCTTAAATCATAAGGACATTATTAGTTAGTAAAGAGATATTTTGATGATTGCTAAGATCAAAACAAACAGGGTAGGTACTTCCGTTGTCCTTTTTTTTGTTAACGCAGGGGAATGCAGTTACGAATAAGACCTTGGGGCCTCCTAGGCCGTACGTCGGGCTCAAAATTTTTGGGTTTCCCTTCCGACTAAACCCCTACGGGTAGCCTTCAGCCGCTATAAGTGTAGGGTCGCAGATCTGTAGGCGACAGGACAGGCTAACCCCGTCGAAAGGGCCATTCTTCTCCTCCTTTTGGGACTGTCCGGCTGCTATTGGACCAGTCCTATCGACGCCGTATCTCAACGGATCAAGTACCCCCTTGTCCCAACACGAAGGCACTACTAAAACAGGAGGTGCAAGATCTTAGCGCCTCCTTCGCGCCCCCATTCGTCGTTTACGAGGGGGGGGCGAGAGGCCGCGTCAGCAGCCTCCTTTCTCACCCGCTCATCTGCTTCCTTATGGGAGACGAATGTCTCGCAGAATGAAGCCATCGTCTCATGGGGACTTGTCATAATCCACCATAGCGCTGATGATGCTCAACAGAGACAAGTCCCCTCCGATACCTGACGTCAGGTCACGACGCAGCGCCGCCCATCACGGGCACACCGCGAGGGCTTGCGGGGCCGAGTCCACCGCTGCGTCACAATCGTGACAACGAGTCGTGGGCTCCCTGTGAACCGTTAGACACTGATAATCACCAAAGCAACCGTACCTGGTGAGAACCTGCCTCAGATTGAAGGTGAGGTATTTCCGCCTTCAGCGCATCCATCGCTCACGGACCGGGCGCAAAGCAGCCGCTACGCCCGTTGTCATATAGATGTCGCGCCCGGTCCTCCCCCCGCCTTCGCATCAGCACCTCCTGCCCTATCACTACCCGCTGGAGCACGTCTTGCGTGGGGTTCTCACTGACACCCCTCCTATCCCAGACATAGTAGCTACTCCTATATAAAAATCCCGGCATAAACCTCCGCCACAGGCTCCCACGGGGGATCGCCGGCCAGAGCAATGGCATCAGCCCACAAAACCGTACGGTACCCCCGAATCGATCTCATTGTGTCGACCTTCTACGCAGAACGCAGATGGGCCTTATTTCTTGCAGTGACACAATCCACGCAAACCGGGGCACCGTACGTCACCACACTCCGGCAGACACCGGCATACAGCTGCTTACTGGCGGAGCTGGGTCCTCCGGGTTTCGGGAGGAGTCTACTCAGAGCACTCGCCGCCTTCACGACTTTCAGTCCCACCCTAGCGAAGCTTGGGCCGAAGGTCCACCGCCCGTCAAGGATCAGCACAAATTGTTTGGCGTGCGTACTCATCCTGACCCTATCGTCTCCGATCAATAGAGTGCCCCCACCGGAGGTCCCTTGCGGCCGGCCCCGTGAAAGAGGAGTGCTGCGGTATTGTCGAATATGACACGAAGCCCCCAACCTCTCTATACGGCTGACTACGAGGTCTAAACCGACCTGGTCCAGCGCCGCGCCTCCTAGATACTTCTGTTGACCCTGAATATTGAAACTTGACAAGGAAGTTACAGCACAAATAATGGAATAAGTCCAAAAATTGGAAAATTATGCTGCAGTGCAGCCGAATTATAACACGACACCACCGCCAAGTCATTGCTGGTTCCGTACGATGTGTGAGTTTCCTGCTGCACATACCTGGAAGGAGAGGATCTCCGCATCAGCAGGAGTCACATGAAAAGTCAGACGGGGAAGGGCACACTTTTTACCATTCTAGAAGCAAATATTTCACAAAGTATAAGCATAGTTAATAATCTTTCTTATAAGTCTATACCCATTTACTGTCTAATAACATCCCACACGTCTTAGTTCTCTCGAAAAAAATGACATCATCACCTCTCAGTTATATGTATTTTTTTATAGCATAAGGGGCCAAAAGAGAAATCGGTGCCTTTTGATGACTACCGACACCCATGGACATTAGCATGTTTGTTACGCAGATGCGTTGCCCTCCTGTCACCCCCCCCCCACAGGGCCACCGGCTACTCACAAATCGCACGAACCGCGATAGCGACGCTGTATCTGTACGCCGGTATCAAGTCAGTGAGAGTGGTCGTGACAGCCCAATTCCGTTGTATAGGAGGATGTAGTGTCATGCACCACGCATGGCACTACCAACTCCTATGCAGCATGGCACTATCTCTTCCTTGTAATATTACTTTTCAAATCATACTACATTAATATATACGGACATAATATTCCTACGGATAAGCGGACTTAATGAAATTATAAGGATTCCGTTTCTTGACATATGGCTATGGATACCTAAAATAATACTCTCGATGTGCTCGATCGAGTCGCTTTTGGCCGACCTTTACGGATTACCTGCCCAGGGAAATCGAATCTCAAGCGGGTCTAACTGTGTTTGCGCGGCGTAAGCGAAACCCATATTGAGTTTAACCAGAGAATTCGTATACGGCAAGGAAGTTATTCCGGGTCACCGCCAGACAATAAGCTTGATTTTAGAGTTTCAGCTTTTAGGTCTACGTTTTCAGTACTTAACACGTAGAACTTCTGAAAAATACATATTGTTATGGGTTAAATTATCAAGTTAAATATTTGTACTGAAAATTTGAAATTCGTTTTTGTAATTTCGCACATTTATTATATCAATTATAATCATTATATTACCATTATTATCTATACATACCTATCATCTAACAGGAATAAAAACCTGATAAAAACCTGATGACCTAGATTCTGCAGACTGTGTGAAAGATGCCCGAGAAGAAAACTTTTAATCAAGTAGGAAATTGACCGAAATCATGAAAAATGGTAGTCCGTTTACATCAAATGTTACAATTCTTTACGATTACGATACAATGTTTCTTCATTTCTGTAGAGTATTTAACAGGGCAATACAATATTCAATACGCGTGTCTTAATGCACTTCAGTAAAATAATGAGGCTCCCATTTTTCACTTCTTTTTGTAACTGGTTTGATGAAAATGAGTTAATATTGTTGGTAAGGTAACGTTAAACCATGCCTCTAATTCCTGAGTTATTCACTTGTGTGGGCGGCCACCCATGTGATCCTTCTTCAAATTAAATTAGTCATCGCGAAAGCGTTTGAACCAAAATTGTACGGTGCGTTCATTAGCAGTATCCTCTCCAAACATAGCCTCGATATTGTTGTTTTAATTGATGAGTTGTTGCTTTAGTTTTTTTTTTGCCATAGACTGAAATATGTCATTAATATTTTCTTACCACAATGTTTACCACAATATAATATAATTTTCAAAAAAAATGTGCATCACAACGAAATGTAACTAAACAATGGAAGCAGACTTTTTTTTCTAATAACTGAAAAACATTATTGCTTTTATTTTCGCATGTTATACAATTGTATTTAATACAAAGCATCCATACAATTCAAACAGGAAGGACAAGACATGTCATGATGAAATTAATCTGGCACTGAAGTGTCAAGAGTTTTCCCAATCGGCGTGTTTGTATGAAGAGAATAACGAATGTGTAGCAAACAAAAAAAAGCAAAAAAAATGGGTAGCAAAAAATATTTAAGGTCACTTGTATCTGCCTCCCACATAAGGGAACTGGTGTGGCGATGTGTTTTTGCTATAATTCTCTACAGAATTATTATATCTTTGTAACGACTGTAGGGGTCAGTAATCTTAACAAAGTAAACTTATTTTATTTGAAAATTTTTAATCTTTTCTGTATGTACTAATATAATAGAGTGGATACATTTGAGCATTACGAGTGCTGAACAAAGGTACATAACATTTTCTAAAACGTTTCGGACATTATGAAACTTCGATAATATGATATGCAATATTCATGCGAAGCCGAGACGCACAACTAGTACAATATAAAGCGGAGAAAAAAATTCGAGAAAAGGACCATCATTTCTGGAATTTTCCCTTCCGCTGGCCGTGGCGCTTTCTTGCTCGACTTGGAACAGAGAAGTTGTAAGCATTTCCTGGGATTCTGATTTCTATTTTCAGATGGGTGCATTATTGGTAAAATTGTTAAAGAACATTTATGAGGTAAAGGATTCCAAGGAGAGAATTTTAGGTTACCATGCCTTAACAATAAAGTACTCCCCCACGGGTTTTAAACATTAATGTGTATACCGTCGAACTGATCCTAAATATATGAATTTGATGATGAGTAAGAGGTAGTTCCACGCCGCATTTGGCACGGCCGGGAAGGTACTAGCTCATCTTGTAAAGATGTAGCACATGACACCACCTTATTAGTGACAGCTATTCTGTCACATTTCGTGCGGATTGAAAGTAGTCGTTGGTACTAAGTAAATTAGAAGGCTTGGAGGCCAAGTCCAGTTGGAAACGAGATAAATAAAATGCTTAAATCGTTTGCAACAAAGTATTGCTTTTGTTTAGATTACTACAATTAAACAATCAATAATAGCAAATAATTAAAGTGTTTGCAAAACAACTTTATATTGAGCTGGTGGTAACACCCTATAATTATTATCATTATGAACAGGTCAGGAAAGTTACCTTCAAATTTTGATATAAAAACGCTCCAAAACGTATCTCCAGCACATTCCAGTGTGTGGCACGATGAAGGGTGTCTTGTGTGTACTACTTGGTCTAGCGGCCTTTGCTGCGGCCCACTCAGGGATAGGGGACCGTAATGT
>JAFELO010001444.1:28762-56077 GCA_017140195.1 Eumaeus atala
TCGTCTAGTATATTAGCCCTTAAGGTTCTCAACACGGCACTAGTCTAACGTATTGTGATAGGTCCACAGATATTATTAGATATTTTAAAAGTCTTGCATACTTAGCTTCAAATACATATTATGGCTATACCACAAAGACGTTACAATTGACAGAGCCGAAACGAAATGGAAATCTATTTATGATACCAGCGCGGTGGTGCGGTCGCTCCGCCCGTGAATTGACTGTTTAATTATCTAATTTAATTATTATTAATATATTATAATTATTATCTGGTATGGGTGAAAGCTACATGAAAATCCGACCAACGTACAACAGACCGCTTTTTGTAAATTCGTTTTTAAATATTATATGAAAATATTTGTTAGAACAAACCTAGTCTGCAGGCATGACATCTGCTTTTGAACCTCGACATGAAATTACTAAACTTCTCAATCTACTGGCAGAGAAATGGAGCAGGCCAACCCCGTTTGATGCCTATTGAAGCTAAATTCCTCACAGTCGCTATGAAAACGAAATAGCATCCTGCACGTCATTCATCCATTGTCAGAACACACAAACCGTACGAAATTCGATAGCGTATTTGTCTCTTTGCAAGTGTATTGTGTGATCGCTTCTTCCACAGTCATGCCTGCACAATTTTCAAAACTTGGCTGAAGTGCAGCATCCTACCAGATCTCTCACCAATTTACTACGTTCTAAATTTCAAGAGTTGCGAAAAGTTTTTGTTTTGGACGGTCAACTGACCTGGTTACTGCAAATAAAATCAAATTATTTTCAAAAAAAAAAATAGTTCTATTAGACATGTATACACAATGTAAGATTACTATGTTATACATTTGAAATTAAATGCAACGACAAAAGTTATGTATTATAAATTAAATAAAAAGCCCATCTATTCCAAAACCACAATTTTTTTAATGATACACAATAAAAGTAACGTTTTACATATACTTGGTTAAGACTCCTCTCGGGTAAAGACATTTTTTTGTTATGTACAATATATCATCTTTTTAGTTGTGGGCGTTGGAGACATCAAACAACGCCAATTATTGATTCTCAAGTTGCTTAACAACATTCTGGAACCTCTGGTGGACAAGGATATCATTGATATTGGAGCGAACTACGATATTGGACAAAATGTCGAATTATACACGGTAATCGCCGAATTTAACATTAGTCTAGGGAATAGGTGTACCTATATTGTTAACTTTTAGTAAAAACTAGATAATCTTAATAATTAAGGATATCTCAAAGTGTTTTTTACAGCATTGGAGGATAAACAACCAATAGGAGCCGTTTGGAGACTATTGACACCCACACACATCCGTACATGTAGGCTTCCTTCACTTCCAACAAACAGCCCCCAGCTACGCACAAACCTCACGTAACAAGACAGCATAGTAATTAATAGTCTTACTATGTTTATACCTGCTGAGGTAATTCTACTAATCACTTAATGATTAATCTTATTTGCTTTTGCAATCTATCCACGTCTCACATAATCTTCAAATAGACCAATGCTGAATTGTGAAAAATAAAGATGTTATTGTAACAATGAATACTTGTATCCTTACTTAGTTAATTAAACCAGTATAAACTAGTATTAACCAAAATTCAATACTTATTGAATCACATAATCAAATGTGGACATTAATTTACACATTTTTTTCAGAGACAAGAAGTGGTGAAAGTATTCCTCAATCGTTTGAAGGTTGGTTTCCTTCCACGTGGTGAAGTTTTCACACTAAATGTGGATCGTCAACTGAAAGAAGTAGTCACCATCTTCCACATGTTGTACTTCGCTAAAGACTTCGACACATTCATCAAGACAGCGTGCTGGTTGAGGCTGAATATCAACGAAGGCATGTTTGTCTACGCCCTCACCGTAGCCGTACGCCATCGCGAAGATTGCAGAGGAATCGTACTTCCACCTCCATACGAAATCTACCCATACTACTTCGTCCGTGCCGATGTAATTCAAAAGGCGTATCTCCTGAAAATGAAGAGAGGTCTTCTTGATAAGAAACTATGTGAACTATATGGAATCAAAATGACCGATAAAGGAGTTTACATCATCGACGAAAACGTATTTGACCGACGCGTAGCATTGAACGATGAAGACAGGCTCCGATACTTTACCGAAGATATTGATCTAAACACATACTACTACTACTTCCACGTTGACTATCCCTTCTGGATGAAGAATGATATCGTTGGTAACAAGTTTTTGAACAGGCGTTGGGAATTAACTTTGTATATCTATCAACAAATACTTGCCCGTTACAACTTGGAGCGCATATCTAACAACTTAGGTGATATTATTCAATTAGATTTCTACAAAGGTATCAGGAAAGGATACTGGCCGTGGTTGGTCCTACACAACGGTGTACAGCTGCCTGTGAGACTTAACAACAAAGTTATCAACACTGATGTGAATGCTGATCTTGTCAAGCTCGTCAACGTCTATGAAAACATAATTACTGAAGCCATCCTGAAAGGATACGTTGAGGTACATTGTTTTTGACAATATAAACTTAAAATAATGTTTTTTATAATAAATCTTCTGTTCTTTCAAATGTATATAATAATACATTTTTAATTTTAATATCGCAGTATTTAATCCGTCAAAAGTAAATAGCATTTTTATTGCAGATCAACGGATTAAGACTAGATCTCCATAAAACCGAAGACATAGAAACACTTGGAAAGCTTATCTATGGTACAGTGGAAAAGGTTGACGTTACCAAGATAAATGTAACTGCTTACCGTTACCTACTTATTTTGTTGAAGGCTGTCGTCGGTCTCAATACTATCAATTCCGATAAGTAAGATACTTTTTTATTATATCTCCAGATTTATATAACATTTGTTACCTAAATAGTGTAAAAGATGACATTGTTACAATACATAACCGGAGTTGTATAAAGTATTTATGGCTCCCATAATATTGGCAATGTGGGTAGGTCATCTGTCAATTTTCCAGCAGGTTGTTTTGGGAGTTATGTGTTTCATTAGGCTTGTATTTCACCTGTGATTTCACTTTCAATTTTCTGCAAATCTATTGCAAACAGATGATGCGATTTTATTTAATTCCCATCTAGTATACATCTATACCTTCATGATCCTCGTAACGATTTAATTAAAACGTAACAATGAGGTTCCACTATATTTAATTCATGAAAAATTTTACTTTTCCGTGTAGGATTTATTATGCCTAACCTTTAAATCGTCAGGATTACATAGAAGGCAGGGATTTTAAGCTTTCTTACGTGAATATGAAATATCACATTTTATAAATTAATAAGTTTGTGATTATCGATGATTTCATAAGTTTGTTTTCGTTAAGCACGCCCTTCTAAAGTAGTTTTGATCATTATATACAATTATTTTCAAACAGTTTCGGTGTGAAATAAAGAAATGATTATTACTATTTATACGTTTCGATTGTTCATGATCATATAATATTGGTTACCCTCTAATTTCAGGTACTTCGTTGTTCCGACAGTCCTTGACAGTTATCAAACTGCTTTGCGCGACCCACTATTCTACCAGATCCAAAAACGTCTCTGCAACTTACTGCTTCTTTTCAAGAGACGTCTTCCAAGCTACACTCGCGAAGATCTTATATTTACTGGCGTCAAAATTGAGAATGTTGTCGTTGACAAACTTGTCACTTACTTCGATGACTACCTAATGGATATGTCGAACGCTCTTATTCTGAACAAAGACGAACTGAAGCTGACCAAATCTGATATGACCATTCTTGTTCGCAAGCGTCGTTTGAATCACACACCATTCAAATTGGTCATTGATGTTCTATCCGATAAGGCTGTTGACAGTGTCGTTAGAATTTTCTTGGGGCCAAAAGAAGACGCCTTGGGTCGTTTAATTGACATCAACAAGAACCGTATGAACTTTGTGGAAATTGACTCATTCTTGTACAAACTTGTCACTGGAAGGAACACCATTGTGAGAAAATCCATTGATATGCACAACATCGTTCGTGACCGTATCATGACACGCGAACTAGTGAAGAAGATTGACAGCATCACTGACGTGAGAGAATTGTGGAGCAAAGATCTCAGGAATTACGTAACCGGATTCCCTGCACGTCTGCTTCTACCTAGAGGTCGTATTGGCGGTTTAAAGATGATGCTGTATGTAATAGTCTCTCCGCTGAAGCTCGTCGATAACATTGATATCTCCATCCTCGACACTACCCGTAAAGATCTCAATGTAGACTTTAGGTCCACAGTCCTACTCGATAAAATGCCTCTTGGTTATCCTCTGGATCGTCAAATCGACGTCGGAACCTTCTTCACGCCTAACATGAAATTCCTCGATGTCGTGATCTTCCATAAGCAACAAGTCTGCGATATGAAAGTGCGCTGGAATCGTTGGGTCCTCAGAAACTACGACTTGGTCGACCAAACTCCCATTGGTGATAACATTAATTACAACGTAGATGTTGATTTTACCGATATCCAAGATAGAAACACTCGCATTGTCGACTTGTAAACATTTTATTATCTCTTTTTAAAACATTCTGAGCATGCAATAAAAAATAAACACATACATATGTTTTTAACATTAACATACCTTTATTTTATGATCATAATCATTATCGTTTATCCGTCAAATGCTGAAAATATTTAATATTTGGCTGTTTGCGATACGTTTATATATCGACAGGTTAGTAAGATTCAGCTGTAAGCGGTTATTTGTGACTTCGTGGGGCATTAAATATGAAGGAATATTTGTGTATTAGGTGGTTCCATTGCTGAGTTGCAGCTAGACTGCACTGGGACGATCAGGTAACTCGCTCACACGATGTCATCACAACAGCTATGCTGTGCGGAGGAGTAGGGTAGCCGGGGAAAGGGCAACTCATGAGGAAACAATCTATACGGATGGTAGTGGGTGTCGCCAATCACTAGAAGGCTAAAAGCATAATATCTCTCGACCACGTATATGTAATACTATCACCGAATCCAACAAACTCTTGGAAACTGTCAGTTTCTAACTTTTATCACTATTGATTTGTGAATTTTTAATTTCAACTGTTTTACTACAAATTACAATTGTGGAATGACAATTTTGATAAGCGGTGAATTACGTGACTAAAATTTATGATCACAATTAAATTTTACAAAAAAATCAGTAAGATATTTTAGCAAATTTCTCACGTGATTGTTACAATTCCAAAATACCTCACCAGTAAGTTTAAACTAAATGGAACATTTTTTTAATGTATCAAAATCTAGACAAATGTCAAGTGCATGTTTATTTATAGTCTGTGTATCAAATATGAATCTGACTTCAATAGTAAAACGGAATAAAGAAAATAAGTAATTTGAATGACATGTTTCAAGAAGCATATAGACCAAACGCCAACGAAAAAATTGGATCTAGAAGAAGAACTTATTTATATTATAATTATTTTAGATAATCTTCATTCATAATTTCCATCATTATCAGCCCTTACCAATCTACTGGTGGACATAAGCCAGACGACCGATCTCCTGCTACTGGCGTCCATCCTGGACCGGCTATTGCACGTGAGCGGTCGACCAACACTTCTTGTTCCTAGGCAGCGTTTAGAACTTTACAGGCCCATCTGCCATCTATTAGTCTGAGTTTGTGACCAGCCCATTGCGACTTCAGAGAACCTATTCGTCGCGTGATATCAGATACTTTAGTTCTCTGACTTATGACTTCATTATGAATTCTGTAGGACGGAGAAACACACAACATGGCACGTTCAATAGCCCGCTGAGCTACCGCAAACTTGCGAACTAGACCAAAAGTAGCAGCATGTTTCGGCCCCATAGATCGAACGCTTTGGTATAGGCTTCGGGAATGCTGTCCAACCCATCTGAATACTTCTAACGGCTTCCTTCTCGAAGCAATATCTACCTAATTATAATAATTGTCCAACGTAGACGTATTCGTTTACGACTTCGAGGATAGCACCGCCCTAGGGAGAAAGTATTTGTTGAACATGATCTTTGTCTTACCCAAGTTTATCTTAATACCAATACGTCGAGAGGATTAATTTAGACTGTGCAACATTTCCTGCAAACTCTCCAACGATCCGGCCGACACAACGATATCGTCGACGAAACGAAGATGTGAGGGGTACTCGCCGTTAATATTTATGTCCATTCTGCCCAGTTTAAGTCTTAAAGACGTCCACCGAAGCATTAGTGACTGACTATTTTGGGAAATGACATCCCCCTGTCGCACTCCACGATGTAATTGGATAGGCCTAGTTTGACCTCCCGGAATGAGAACGAACATAAAAGGAGCGTCATACAATGCTCTCAGTACTTCGGTGTATCGCCATTCAATCTGACGTAGCTGTAAAGTTTCTAGAACAGCCCAAGTATCGAGAGAGTCAAAAGCTCTCTCATAGTCCACTAAGGCAAGGCATAGAGGCCGATTGTACTCATGTATCCTTTGTACAACTTCTACAACTTAACCCTATCGTGAAAATGTGATCCATGGTGCTAAACCCTCTGTGAAACGCAACCTGCTCCGGTGGCAGGAATTCGTTAAGCCTCGTGGTGAGACTATTTGTCAACAACTCTTGAGAACAACTTGTAAATATAGCCAAGAAGTGAAGTTGGTCTTAATTTGAAGCAGTGGTTTGTCAACCTTTTTAAAAAAACAAAATCACTTCCAAGCCATGTCTTGGGAGGTACGCCTCGCTGAAGGACAAAATTAAAAATCTTTTTAGCTTTATTAATACAGGGTCGCCTCCTGCTCTAAGAAGCACGACTGTAATTCCGTCCTTCCCCGGAGCTCTTCCTCATTTAAGCTGCGTAAGAGCCAGACTAATCTCACTCAAGCTGACTTCCGGCAGAGCGCCTAACCTATGTTATGTTAGGCTTGCATGCGGATCGTTGTTTAGGATATCGGGCGTTGCGACGTATACAATTTGATATAGAAAGCTTCGATCTCAGATAAGATCCTAGGCTAAGAAACGATAACTAACTACGTGACCAACGTGGTCTTTATGCAGCGAATCTAGGGGTTACCAACCTTAGCAAAGTAAACTGATTTTAATGAGTATTTGAAAATGTACAAACTTTTCTGTAAATCCTTACTAATATAATAAAGATGATACATTTGTTTGTTTCTTTGTTTCTTTGCTTTGTATAGAGAACGAAACTACTGGAACGATTTGAAAAAAATCTTGATTAGGATCCGGCATTATCAATGCTGAACCTAGGCTATATAATGTTTTTTTAAATGTTTTGCGCATTATGAAAACTTCGAAAATATATCGAATATATGAAATATCCGTGCAAAGCCGAGACGCACTGCTAGTATAATATAACGTGGAAAAAGGGAGACAATACGAGAAAAGTACCATCATTTCTCGAATTTTCCCTTCTGCTGTCCGTGCCGCTATCTTGCTCGATTAGTGTCTGTGTGTGTCAGTCTGGAAAAATTGTTAAAGAACATTTGTGAGGTAAAGGAATCCAAGGAGAGGTTACCACGCCTTAACAATAAAGTACTCCCCCAAGGGTTTCAATGTAACAAATGTAAATGTGTACGAATCGAACTGCTCCTAAATATTTTAATTTGTTGATGAGTAGGAGGTAATGCCATGCTGCATTGGCCACATCCGGGAAGATACTAGCTCACCTTGTCATTATGTATCATATGATATCACCTTATAGATGATAGCTAAGCTGTCACGTTTTGCGTGGATTGAAGGTAGTCGTTGGTAATGATATGTTTTAAAACTACTAAGTAAATTAAATGGCCTGGAGCCCAGGTCCAATTAGTAACGAGATAAATAAAATGCTAAAATTATTTGCAACAAAGTATTGTTTTGTTTAGATTACTACAATTAAACAATCAATAATAGCAAATAATTAAAGTGTTTGCAAAACAACTTTATATTGAGCTGGTGGTAACACCCTATAATTATTATCATTATGAACAGGTCAGGAAAGTTACCTTCAAATTTTGATATAAAAACGCTCCAAGACGTATCTCTAGCACATTCCAGTGTGTGGCAGGATGAAGGGTGTCTTGTGTGTACTACTTGGTCTAGCGGCCTTTGCTGCGGCCCACTCAGGGATAGGGGACCGTAATGTTGGTAAGTGGCCGTTGCACATGAGGTCGCGGGTATGAATCCCGCCTAGATGATGGAGTTATGTATTATATATATTTCGATAATAAAAAATATTTATTCCTTTTAAATTATAAAAAAAAATATATATATTTCCTTTGTCTAGGATCTACAGCATAAGCTCTTAAGATACTCAGTACTTAACGCGGGGCTAGGCTAACTTACAGTGATAGTTTCACAGGTTATTTATTAGGTATTTTAAAAGTCTTGCATACTTAGCTTCTAATACATATTATGGCAATAACACAAAGACGTTTCAATTGACAGAGCCAAAAACGAAAAGGAACATCTGAAATCTATTTATGAAACCATTGCGGCAGCGCGGGCGCTCCGCCCGTGAATCTGTGAAATCTTTCTCTAAACCGCAAAGCCTCTCTAGGCATGAAATCTGCTTTTGAACCTAGACATGAAATTACTAGATTTTTTCAATTTGCCAGAGTTTAAGTTTGAAATGGAGCAGTCCAACGCCGTTTAATGTTCCTCACAATTGTCATCAAAACGAATTGCCCTCCTTCACCTCATCCATCCAATATAAGAAAACACAAACAAAATTCGACAGGGTATTTGTCTCTGCACAATTTTCAAAACTCGGCTGAAGTACAGCATCCCACTAGACCTCTTAAGAACTTACTACTTTCTAAATCTCAAGATTTGCGAAAAGTTTTTCTTTTGACGGTCAACTGACTTGGTTACTGCAAACACAATCTTAATATTTTCAAAAAAATAGTACTATTAGACATGTATACATAATGAAAGATTACTATATTAAACATTTGAAATTAAATGCAACGACAATAGTTATGTATTATAAATTAAATAAAAAGCCCATCTATTCCATAAACACAATTTTTTTAATGATACACAATAAAAATAACATTTTACATATACTTGGTTAAGACTCCTCTCGGGTAAAGACAATTTCTTGTTATGTACAATATATCATCTTTTTAGTTGTGGGCGTTGGAGACATCAAACAACGCCAATTATTGATTCTCAAGTTGCTTAACAACATTCTGGAACCTCTGGTGGACAAGGATATCATTGATATTGGAGCGAACTACGATATTGGACAAAATGTCGAATTATACACGGTAATCGCCGAATTTAACATTAGTCTAGGTAATAGGTGTACCTATATTGTTAACTTTTAGTAAAAACTAGATACTCTTAACAATTAAGGATATCTCAAAGTGTCTTTTACAGCATTGGAGGATTAACAATCAATAGGAGCCGTTTGGAGACTATTGACACCCACACACATGCGCACATGTCGGTTTCCTTCACCTCCAACAAACGGCCCCCAGCTTCTCACAAAACTCATGTAACAAGAGGGCGTAGTACTTAACAGTTTTGTTATGTTTGTGACAGGTAGGTACCTACCCGATCATGCTGATCTAATTCTACTACACACTTAATGATCTTAGTTGCTTTTGTAGTCTGTCCGCCTCTCACATAACCTTGTAAGAGAACAATGCTGAATTATGAAAAATAATTACGTTATTATTACAATGAATACTCGTATACTTACTTAGCTAATTTAAAACAATATAAAGTAACATTAATCAAAATTCAATAGTTATTGAATCATTTACACAAATGTGGACATTAAGTTACATATTTTTTTCCAGAGAAAAGAAGTGGTGAAAGTATTCCTCAATTATTTGAAGGTTGGTTTCCTTCCACGCGGTGAAGTATTCACACTAAATGTGGATCGTCAACTGAAAGAAGTAGTCACCATCTTCCACATGTTGTACTTCGCTAAAGACTTCGACACATTCATCAAGACAGCGTGCTGGTTGAGGCTGAATCTCAACGAAGGCATGTTTGTCTACGCCCTCACCGTAGCCGTACGCCATCGCGAAGATTGCAGAGGAATCGTACTTCCACCTCCATACGAAATCTACCCGTACTACTTCGTCCGTGCCGATGTAATTCAAAAGGCGTATCTCCTGAAAATGAAGAGAGGTCTTCTTGATAAGAAACTATGTGAACTATATGGAATCAAAATGACCGATAAAGGAGTTTACATCATCGACGAAAACGTATTTGACCGACGCGTAGCATTGAACGATGAAGACAGGCTCCGATACTTTACCGAAGATATTGATCTAAACACATACTACTACTACTTCCACGTTGACTATCCCTTCTGGATGAAGAATGATATCGTTGGTAACAAGTTTTTGAACAGACGTTGGGAATTAACTTTGTATATCTATCAACAAATACTTGCCCGTTACAACTTGGAGCGCATATCTAACAACTTAGGTGATATTATTCAATTAGATTTCTACAAAGGTATCAGGAAAGGATACTGGCCGTGGTTGGTCCTACACAACGGTGTACAGCTGCCTGTGAGACTTAACAACAAAGTTATCAACACTGATGTGAATGCTGATCTTGTCAAGCTCGTCAACGTCTATGAAAACATAATTACTGAAGCCATCCTGAAAGGATACGTTGAGGTACATTGTTTTTGACAATATAAACTTAAAATAATGTTTTTTATAATAAATCTTCTGTTCTTTCAAATGTATATAATAATACATTTTTAATTTTAATATCGCAGTAGATAATCCGTCAAAAGTAAATAGCATTTTTATTGCAGATCAACGGATTAAGACTAGACCTCCATAAAACCGAAGACATAGAAACACTTGGAAAGCTGATCTATGGTACAGTGGAAAAGGTTGATGTTACCAAGATAAATGTAACTGCTTACCGTTACCTACTTATTTTGTTGAAGGCTGTCGTCGGTCTCAATACTATTAATTCCGATAAGTAAGATACTTTTTTATTATATCTCCAGATTTATATAACATTTATTACCTAAATAGTGTAAAATATGATATTGTTACAATGCATAACTGGCGTATTATAAAGATTTTATGGCTCCCATAATATTAGCAACAACCTTTCAAGTTATCTGTAAATTATCCCGTGGATAACTTTTGTGAGTTCTTTGTGTTTCAAGAGGCTTGTACTTTACCTGTGATTTTACTTTCAATTTTCTCAGATGATAAAGAGGTTTCACTATATTTGATTCATGAACACCATTCCTTTTCCTTGTAGGATTTTTTTATACCTTTCTGAAAAAAATCCTCATGCTAATTTTGTTTTTATTAAGCACCCCCTTACAAAGCAACAATTTTAAGTAGTTTTGACAATTATATAAAATTATTTTCGAACAATTTCGGTGTGCAATGAAGAAATGTTTATTACTATTATACGTTTTGGTTGTTAATAATCAAATAATATCGTTTACCCTTGAATTTCAGACACTTCGTTGTTCCGACAGTCCTTGACAGTTATCAAACTGCTTTGCGCGACCCACTATTCTACCAGGTCCAGAAACGTCTCTGCAACTTACTGCTTCTTTTCAAGAGACGTCTTCCAAGCTACACTCGAGAAGATCTTATATTTACTGGCGTCAAAATTGAGAATGTTGTCGTTGACAAACTTGTCACTTACTTCGATGACTACCTAATGGATATGTCGAACGCTCTTATTCTGAACGAAGACGAACTGAAGCTGACCAAATCTGATATGACCGTCCTAGTTCGCAAGCGTCGTTTGAATCACACACCATTCAAATTGGTAATTGATGTTATATCCGATAAGGCTGTTGACAGTGTCGTTAGAATTTTCTTGGGGCCAAAGGAAGACGCCTTGGGTCATCTAATTGACATCAACAGGAACCGTCTGAACTTTGTGGAAATCGACTCATTCCTGTACAAACTTGTCATAGGAAAGAATACCATTGTAAGAAAATCCATTGATATGCACAACATCGTTCGTGACCGTATCATGACTCGTGAACTAGTGAAGAAGATTGACACCATTACTGACGTGAGAGACCTGTGGATCAAAGATCTCAGGAATTACGTAACCGGATTCCCTGCACGACTGCTTCTTCCTAGAGGTCGTATTGGCGGTTTAAAGATGATGCTGTATGTAATAGTCTCTCCGCTGAAACTCGTCGATAACATTGATATCTCCATCCTCGACACTACCCGCAAAGATCTTAATGTAGACTTTAGGTCCACAGTCCTACTCGATAAAATGCCTCTTGGTTATCCTCTGGATCGTCATATCGACGTCGGAAACTTCTTCACGCCCAACATGAAGTTCTTTGATGTCGTGATCTTCCATAAGCAACAAGTCTGCGATATGAAAGTGCGCTGGAATCGTTGGGTCCTCAGAAACTACGATTTGGTCGACCAAACTCCCATTGGTGATAACATTAATTACAACGTAGACGTTGATTTTACCGATATCCAAGATAGAAACACTCGCATTGTCGACTTGTAGACATTTTATTAATTTTTTTTATAACATTCTGAGCATGCAATAAAAAATAAACACAAATATAAGTTTTGATATTTATACACCTTTATTTTATCATCATTATCGTTATCGTTCACCCGTCAAGTGCTGAAAATATTTGGCTATTTGCGATACGATTAAGATACGATACGATGTCAACAGTGTAGTAAGATTCAGTGGCAAGCGGTTATTTTTGAATTTGTAAAGCGTTAAGTGTCAATGAATATTTATGTATTAGGTAGTTCCATTGCTGCGTTGTAGCTAGACTGGACTGACATGATCGGGTAGCTCGCTAACACAATGTCATTACAAGAGCCATGCTGTGGCGGACGAGTAGAGAAGGCGGGGTAAAGGCAACCCATAAGAAAATAATCTATACGGGTGTCGCCAATCACCAATAGGATAATGTCATAATATCATACTTAATGTCGGCCATAGATTGATGAAACCTTCTAGAAAAACTCGATCATATTATAATGTTACCACCAAATCCAACAAACTGTTTGAAACTGTTTTTATAATAATATTGTTGTGATTCCAAAAAGAAGCCTCACCTCACTAGAAAGCTTAAAAAAACTAAATGGAACACTGTATTAACGTTTCAATATCTAGTACAAATGACATGTACATATTTGTAGTTGATGTACCCAACTTGAATCTGTCTTCAACAATAAAACGGAATAAAGAAAAGAAATAATCTGAATGAGACGTCTCAAGTCTATATGCCTATAGACCAAACGCCAACGAAAAAATTAGATCTAGAGGAAGCATTTATTTACATTATTAATATTTTCGATAATCATCATTCATCATTTTCATCATTATCAGCCCTTATCGGTCCACTGCTGGACATAATCCTCTCTCAATTAACGCCAAGACGACCGATCTCCTGCTACTCGCATACATCCCGGACCAGCTACTGCATGGAGATCGTCTTCCCACCTGGTGAATGGTCGACCAACACTTACTCTTCCTAAACGCGGCCTCCACTCCAGAACCTTACAGGCCCATCTGCCATATGTTCTTCTGAGTATGTGACCAGCCCATTGCCACTTCAGCGAGCCTATTCGTCACGTGGTATCGGATATTTTATTTCTCAGTCTTATGACTTCGTTACGAATTCTCTCGGACAGAAGAACACCCAACATAGCACGTTCAATAGCCCGTTGAGCAACCGCAAACTTGCGGACCAGTCCTAAATTAAGAGGCCATGTTTCGGCTCTGCGATATAGGTGATGTGAGAATGTGACGAAGCTACCGGAATGCTGACCCAACTGAATCCTTCTATCGGCTTCCTTCTCGAAGTACGATATATATTTATATATGATGTAATTACAATAATTGCCCGAGGTCGACGTATTCGTCTATGACATCAAGAACAGCACTATCGAGGTTGACCGGTCCGGGAAGAATGAGTTCGTTGAACATGACCTTTTTCTTGTCCAAGTTCATCCTAAGGCCAATACTACGGGAGGATTCATTTAGGCGGTGTAACATTTCCTGCAAGCTCTCTCTCTCGACGATATCGACGGCGAAACGAAGATGCTAGTGGTACTCGCTGTTAACATTTATGGCGCATTCTGCCCAGTTTAAGTCTTAAAGACGTCCTCCAAAGTATTAGTGAACAGTTTCGGTGAAATAACTTCCCCCTGTCGAACACACAGATGCAATTGGACTGGCCTTGTTTGACCTCCCGGAGTCAGAATTGACATATAAGCAGCGTCATACAATGCTCTCAGTACTTCGACGTACCTTCAATCGACCTGACATCGCTGTAAAATTTCCAGTACAACCCAGTTGATCACTTCCGATTATAAACCTGTTGATCACGGAGACATGCCTAAATGTATGCTTTCGGTCCTTCATAAGAAAGTCAATCTCGTTCCTTGTCACAGTATCGAGGCTCTGCCATGTCCACTTCCTATGGGGCCTCATCTTAAAATAGGAATTCATTAAGAAGAGGTCCTCCTTTTCGAGGTAGTTTACCAGCATTTGCCTCCTGCGATTTCGACTTCCGACTCCATGTGGTCTCAGACTCGATTCGACGCGATTTCGTACTTAATTACAAAAAAAATACAAGTGTTATGCAAGGCCCACTTCAATGCTGTTATGGGGGACTTTAATGCTTTAATGTTTGAGACAACCTCATAGATTGTCTCCACGATTAATGCTCATAATTGCCAAGCTGAGTAGCAGGACTGGCAATCGCAGATTAGGGTTCGGATCGGCGCCACTGCTGTCTGTCGCCAATCCGATTGATGGTACCGCCATTGTATACCTCCTGTGTATTTCACTGTCATTATGAAACAGACGGGACACTAAACAACCCGCTCGCTGAAGCCTCTTTGTTACTAAGAGACTTGTACCCTTTGACGACTCTTACGTCACCCTGGGCATGGTTTAAGGGTGAGTGGTTTCTTAGGCCGCCCTCACA
Source organism: Eumaeus atala (assembly GCA_017140195.1). Taxonomy (NCBI): domain Eukaryota; kingdom Metazoa; phylum Arthropoda; class Insecta; order Lepidoptera; family Lycaenidae; genus Eumaeus; species Eumaeus atala. Next base: position 43,670 of record JAFELO010001444.1, read on the forward strand.
GAGCATCTTAGGTGAAAATTATAATTATTTCTTATTTCTTCTTTTAATAATAATTATAATTATTTCTTTTTATATTCACTTCTTGATCTTTTAGTTTAAACAAAAACTCGTTTCTCTCGTTTACACCTAAACATAGGCAAGCAAAAATCAAGAACTAGAAGTCTAGTTCTTAATTTTTGATATTCTATGTTTAGCTCAAAAGAATTCAATTCAAATATAAGAATGTGTTGAAGAGACTCTGAGATCTGTAGGCTCTAGGCAACAGTTTGTTCTAGTGCCCTGTACTACAAGCGAATGAGCTTCTTTTTGTATCGGAGCCTTTTTATGATTACCGACACTCATGAACATTACTAAACCGATGCGTAGTGTCACGCACTATGCATGACAATACCTCCTCCTATGCAGCATGGTACTACCTCTTCCTAAAATTTTGTGAGTATTCCATAAAATCGTAGTAAACACACATACAGCACGACAAACGGCTCTAAGACTGTTCGTGTGAACAGAAAGTAACAAAAGAATTTGATAGGGCGGGGGTAGAATGTGCACACGCTCGTCTGGTGTGCCGACCTTTTTCATAGTATAGGGGGTAAACGAGCAATTGTAGTGTTTTTACAATGCACACTAAAATCCGCACAATTACTATACCGATGCGATGCCCTCCTTTCCTCTACACATCCAGTCCACCCCACACAATCCACTGGCTTCTAACGCGCCACAGGACATGCCACTTTACGAAGATAACATGCGAGGGGTACCAGCCCCGCCGTGCCAGCCCAATTCCGCTACAAGCGTGGCACTACGTCGTACTAAAAATTGACTACGACTTACTGAATTGAATTTCTACTGTTATGGCATACCTTAATTTTATTTCGTAGAGAGTATAACGCCATCTTTGAATTCTTGAAATTAACAATGTTCCCTGTGATGGACATCAACCAGTAGCAGCTATAGTACATCATATTACATGTAGATGGCATTCTTTATGTTATACTAGCGGACCACCAACTACTTGGTTGGTCAATAGTCGAAATACAAATAAACAGCAGAGGCATAAACAGGCACAGCAAGAGGTGGTGACATGCTGCATTGCAGCGGAATTAAGCCGGCACGAACGGGGAGATACCTCTCGCACACATAATACCGTCGTATAGTGATGCGTCGGCGTCGCTTTTCAAACAGTTTGTGAGCAGCCGGTGGCCCATTCGGTTTGAGTAGGACAACGCATAGTCTTTATATGAATCTCCATGGGCGTCGGTAGTCTTATAAAGGCTTCGATTACTCGTAGCCTTCCTATATATAAAAAAAATCTTAACTTAATTAAGTAAGATTTTACAGAAAATTATGAGAAAATCCATCAAATACACATAAAAATCGATCACGTAACTATTGGCGGATTCGTTTTATAATAAATATAGATTGTTAAAATAAGGTATTCAAATAAATAATCGATTATTTTTTTCAAACACACCGCTATTTGTGTCAGTGAAACATAAAAAACAAAAGTAAGAGGTGGTGCTATGTAGTAAGAGGTATTGTCATGTTGCATTACAGTGGAATTGGATCGGCACGACCGGGGAGATACCTCTCACTCGTGAGACTGACGTAAAGTGACATCTTTTATATATATATATATATATATATATATATATATATATATATGTATATATATATAAAAGTATATATATATATTATAATTTCCTCTATAGTGGAAAGTCTCCACAGCGAATATAGAACGCCGGAGGTATTTATAACTCACTAGCAGTCGTCCCAGCTTCGCACGGACGTTACACAAAATGTGGCAAAAATTATGATTTATAAACGTTACAAATTTTTATTTCAGTCGTAAAAGTAAGAAACCAGGACAATAATTTCAATATTAATTCGATAGTACAACGTGTGTCACGACAGCTTATGCAGCTATATGAGGATTTACATTGATCTTTTTCACACGCCTATTACATCATCGTAGCTTTATAATCATCTATATCGCTTTAGAAAATATTATAAATTCTATATTGATCACAGATAGTGTAGAATTTTAATGGTAAAACAATTTTTATAATTCGGTGCATTAGTTCGCAGCAGATGTGTTGCCCTCCTTCACAAATGGGCCATCAGCTACTCACGCACACACGCTACAAAATGCATGAAACGCGACAAAATAGCCATCACTATTAAAGTGTTACCATATGAGCGAGAGGTATGTCCCGGCTATAACGTTGCATGGTACTACCTCGTACAGGTTTTAATCTCGCCGAATTTCTTTATTGAGCAGGTACTTGTTTTTTTCAATATAATCATAGCGCAAAATATATAGTCAATGGCACTAACAGAAAATGTGCGGCGACTCGTCTATTATGTGGTGATCAAATATCCAATTTTTATAGCAGAGCACCTAGATGATCTAGGGGTACAGATCATCTTTTTTATACGTAGGTGGAGGAGATTAATCTCGATAGTTGTTTAAGAATATTTATATAGAATAGCCAAATAAATTAACATTATATTTATCAAGTGGGATCTTCCTCACTCTCTACTCTATAGAACAAAAGGGGCTGATCACCCGCGACACTGAAAAAACGATAGACCCCGCTTAACCTGCTGGAGGTTGGAACAACTGTCTGTAAACTAAATATTATGAAGATTTGTTTTGAGATCGATAGGAAATCACATAAAGTTTTGGGATAAATATTCCCTACAACTAAACTAGCCCAGTCATTTGAATTATTCCCTGTATCTAGAATGCGTATGCTGCTCGATTTTATAATATTGAAGTACCTACTTGCAAAATGTTAAATAGGTCACAAAATTTCTATTCCATTCGTTTTAATTCGCATGTAACTTTTAACACACTAGCCAATGCAGGTAAGTTGGTATGCGAGTACAGTACTGACCGTATGAGCCGTATGAGGAATTCATTAGCGAACCTGACCTCGGGGATGACCATACTGCCATGAAAATTGATCTTGTGTATTTATTTAGATGAAAGCAAGTCTCATAAAACTTTTTTTGTGTGATATCTGTATTTGTAGACTACTATAGTTTTCGTAACGTCTTTGTATACGCATACTTCGCTTCCTTTTGATGTCGCAGCCGTAATTTTTAGATGTACATGAAAGACATTTTCGGGAACACTATAAAATGTTAAAATAAACATCATCAATATCATAGTCTGACAACAAGTACACCGTCAGGGCTGACGTTGATTTTTTTTATAGTAATCTACTTATATCTGAATATATATTCAATACCCTAACAATCAATACTGTTCCATTTTTGACTGCCTAGTGAGGTCGTATCATGTTCGAGCACCACAATGGCGTCAGATTTCGAGTTCCTGGTCAAATCAAAAAAGTTTTATTGGGACTTTAAATTTTTAAGGAAGGAAGTTGGCCTTTGGGTGCGTAACAATGCACTACGTACAACATACAAGTGAGAGCGTCGACACCAAAGCGCTGCAGCATATATTAGGATTGCAACAAACGTTCCATGGTACAGGAACCTAAGTGCCCTGTACTTTACAGCCCACGAGGAGGTAGAGACACGTGAGATCTTCCCGAAAGAGCTGGTGGTCTTCTCGCCCATCAAAACCGCATGCAGCGCAAAGGATCTAGCATCGTCTATGTGTACCCCAAGCACCTTGGTCACAGATACACTTGCGATCGAGGCACCATGCATCCCAATGGTGGGTCCGCTTTCAAAACGACCCTTAATTGTCATAGTCTGGGACTTGGCTGCGGAAAATGTTAGCCTATTACGGGTCCCCCAATCCGATAAACTGTTCAAGATCGTGGAACATTTCTGTTCAATAACGGCGCGTGATGGTGCCTCGATCGTAGGCGTCAGATCGTCTGCGTATGCTACAAAGCTGCAATTTAAGGATATCATCCAGGAGAAGTTTCCATAGTAGTCCATTTATTCCATAATAGCCCAGTACCAAACCCTGGTGACATCCCATTTTGAAAACCTTCCAAAGCGTGCGGTGGCCAACTGCGAAGCCAACATAACGGTTACAGAAATAACTTACGAGAGCCTGATAGATATTCGGAGAGATGCCGGTAGCTGATAATTTTTCGAGTGATTCCGTCTAATCCGGGACTTGTATTCGGTAAGTTCCTAATGATGTGATCGACTGTACTGCGGGAAGGAGCATCTGAATCCCTACCGGAAGGAGAGCATGCAGCCACCGATCGCACTTGTCGGTGATAGCTGTCGTCACTCTCTGTTGTATCATCAGGGCATAGGGAGTACAGGAGCTGATGCATAGCAGTTTCGATGTTGTCAGATTAACCTTCTAGGAGTTTTCCGCTATGAATGACATTTTTCGGAAGGCGAGATCTACTACTAGTCGCGGCTCGATATGCCAAATCACAAGGATTTTCATGTCATGTCTCGCCAATATCTCTAAAATGTTTAATTTCAGCGTCCTTCATGCCCACTTTGTATTCTTGTCTGGCTACACGTAGGGCTTCCTGTAGTGAGATATCGAATGTGGGATTTCCTCGTCTCGAGTTTTGCCAACATCGTCGTGCGTCCTTGTCTTTATGGCGCAGACGGTCCCGAGACGGACTCCACCATTCGTAGCCCCTGAACTCCCCATCCTTGCCATATCCGAGGTTTATTTTTGCAGTCAGTTTTGCGTAAGGATTCCACTAAACTGCTTAGCAAGTTCATTTGCTGGTTTCCTGGAGTCTAGTTTACCCATTCGCAAACATAGCATCGATCGAAGTAGGCCCAATCTACCCCTCTCTCGCGAAAGGTCAGTCTAAAGGATGGTTCTTATGTCGATATAGGACTTGATACAGGTGCTAAACACCTGATATGTAATTATCTGATGGTCACTTAAGCTAATACCTTCGTGTACGCGCCACTCTGATATCGGTACTCCTCTTGTCGTGGGACACCGGCTACACACAAACTGCACCCACTTTACGGCGGTATCAAATAAGCGAGAGATACTTCCCCGGTCGTGCCGGCCAACTCCGTTGCATAGGAGGATGTAGTGTCATGTACCATGCATGGGTAAAGGTAGTGACCTCTTACTAAATTTACCGACGCCCATTAATTGCTCCTCGCCAATGCAGATGCGTAGCCCTCTTTCCAACAAAAACCTCCATGACGTGAATGAGAGGTACATTCCAGGTTTATATCAATTGGTAGGCATTTTATATGGAATAGTGTCAACATGCAATGCAGCCGAAATGTGTCGGCTAGACCGAAGAGGTACCGCTCGCATAGAATATATGTAATCCTAGTGGCACTATCACTAATGTGCTGAGAATGTTACGAAATGATTTAACTTGCAGTGATAACAAGTTACAGGAGTGTTGAACGATTTTAAAAACATTGCAACACTTATCAGTTGCATAAAAATATTATTTGTTATTATTTAATTGATAACCTTGTTGTTAAACGAGGATGATGCAGTAGGTCAATATATGAACAAAAATATTTCAAGATAATGACATTAAAATGCATTATAATTAATCATCAGCCTTACGTCCACTAAGGAATGAATCTGTACATATAGAAAACTAGACCATGAACATCACCTTTTCACTTTCCGTCCTAATGGGCCACCGGCTATTCACAAACCGCAAGAAACGCCACACCGTAGATGTCACTCTACTGCGGTATCATGTGAGCGGGAGGTACCTCCCCGGTAGTGCCGGCCCAATTCCGCTGCAATACAGCATTACCCTACCTGTAACAAAAATTTGTATTTAAGTTGGTTTACGCATTATATAATTTAAACGGTTTTCTGATTGATCTGTGAACACATAACGAAGAGGCAACTTGTTGCGCTCGCAGGTTATAGACTACATATAGTAATGCTAATGATAGAATTACTGTGTACTGAATTACTTACGTTATGAACGTTACTATAACATTATACTTCTTCGTGCATCTAGCGTTATCGACTTAAAAGTCAACAACACGTCAACAAAATTGAAGTGTCAATTACATTGGAGTTTGTGATTTCAACCTAAATTTTAAAATAGGTTGAAAAAATACAAGAAAAATCATGTATTTTTTTCGGAAATTCTACGATGGTATTAAATAATAAAAAGCAATTTGTAAAATAACTGTATCTGGCATTCTGTTCGTTACGGGTTATTTTGGGAATTTCCATGGTAGGACTTACTACATTTTACTTCTGAAATAATCATTAATTCATTAAAATAAAGGGTCAAACTATAAGAATACCGTCAATTTGTACACCCGACACTTTGAAATTAAAAGCCCAATAAAACCCAAAAAAAAAAATAGAACAAATATGCGTCTTTTTATTGCCGCCGGTAGCCAACGAGTGGCTCCGACTGATCGCTTATAATAATAAATATAAACATACACAGTTCTTAAATAGCGCATGGTATCTCCGTAGGCTAGAAATTGGGTGTCTTGGACTCAATAGTACAAGGTATCGTCATGTCAGAATATCACCATAAATTTACACAATCTTCGCCAAATTTCAACGTATGTACTTGTTCATCTATCACCATCATCATCATCTTTAGCCGGAAGACGTCCACTATTCCATATATTTATTATGTCCAGTAGTAGACATAGGTCCCCTCTATAGAGGGAGACTACAGGTTTTAAAATATTAGTCATTAGTACTCCATTACGAGTATATCTGCACTTACTAATATTATAAAGCTGAATATTTAATTTGTTTCTTTGAACCCGCAAATCTCAGGAGCTATTGATCCAACTTGAAAAATCATTTCAGTGTTAGGTAACCCATTTTATCTGGGAAGGCTATTTATGATATATACAATCTTGCTACAACGAGTACGCGAATTACGCGAGTGAATCCGCAAGGTGCTGCTAATTTTTTATAGTATAGGGGGATAAAAGAGAAATCGGAGCCCTTTTGCGACTACCGACGCACATGAACACACACACATCGGCATAACTGCTATGCCGATGTGTTGCCCTCCTTTTCATCCCGTCAAAACAAAGCAACACAAGCCGCACAAAACGCGACAGCGTAGATAGATATATTAGTATAACAACAGTTGTCTCACAAGAATTAATTTAATCAAACCATGTCATCATTTAATTTTGCGTACAGCTGAAATGTGTAGGCGTGTTGGCATAGGTAACAATTAAGCTAATTTACCTATCTGTCTGTCAGTATTTAGTAAAATTATCCTATTTAGTATTTAAAATGGAAAAATTAAATTGTGCACTACATATTGTAACGAAGATTTTTTTTTGAAGGGAAACTATTCTGTAGACGTGAAAGCGTCACGGCTGCGTGCAGGGGGCAGGAGGCCACTTGCCTCATCTTTTTCGCGTCTGCAATTCAATTATATTATATATGAAAATTGTGTATGAATGTTTGTTATTCTCTCAAGCAAAAGCCAAACAATAAATTTTTGGCTGAGATATATTTTATATTTTTTGATAAAGCGGGGAAACACATTTATGCGCCGTCATTAGTACCCACTAAAATCTCCCAGAGCACCGAGGTAGGTAAGGTGCCCAGGAAATATTAACAACCTCGATGGCTACTCAGTCCTAAAAATAACGACACCTCCCATCTCATAGATGTCGTCTCGTACCATAAAACAACCATAACAGGTCCGTGACAGTGGCTGGGTGAAATTTTCATCTTTGCCTTATGCCCCTCGCTCAAAAGTTCCACCTCTATTTGACTTTACCTTCAATCCCTTCCTATAAGGGGAATATTAATAGCAACCACCTCGATTCACTTGGCTTCACCCTCTTACATCTGTCTAGATTCACCTTGGACCACAGAGCCCCACCAACACATTTACACAAATTGCATTTCATTCATTCACTCAATGCACTTATTTATATATTATGAAATGGTCTAACATTAATGTGGCTTTATACCCCGAAAAAGTTAAGGGATCCCTTAAGAGATAGTAAAACGAACTGATATTTTCAGCCCAATTCTACGGAGCGCATTGAAATGTGTGAGGACCTTAAGGGTGGATTTTAATTTACAAAATGTTGCTTAATATTTTATTACATCTGGAATATAATCACAAACATAGGATAAATAAACTCATTAATATTATGCGAGACAATTTTGTAGTGATTAGTAAGTACATTCAACTAGTTATCAATTTGATTTCAAATAAAGACTGTTGAACTTAGAAATATTGAGTATAAATACTACAGGATCGTCCCAAGAACTTTAGTATTGTCGGCAAAATGAAGAGAGTAATATTATTTTTGGTTCTCGCATTCATTTTGAAAGTTGATTCCTACCTCATTAAGGTCCCAACCGTCTTACCAAATGACGAAATAGGTAAGATTATAAATATTACATGACTTCTAGTGTCTACTTATAATTGACGTAGGCGGCCTTTTAGGATTGTCAGTTCTTATTTATGTATAATCTCAAAAGGAATAGAGGATTTGATTACTTTTATTATATGGTTACTGTACTTAAATGAGGTTTCCTTTTAATCTGAGTCAATAATAACCAGAAAGCAGGATATTTGGTGTGTTCTCAGTTAAGTTCTCTGCCAGCATCATTTAAAAGAAAACATCAGGACGTGCCGCCTCACGCAGAATTGTCAGCAACCCTGCATGTTCCCAATAAGTAACAGTGATGTTGCATATTAAGCTTAAAGATACGTAGGGTTTTTTTAATAACAGTGATAACAGTTAATATTTTGGCGTTGATAGCGAAATATTCTGATCGACAAACGCCATTTTTCCTGAGCAAATAATCCCGACATAGTGTTTCCTTTTGACGTATACTAAAATAACTCTACACGTAGGTAGCTATTCAACTAAGGTGTCTCATATCATTTATTTATTATACAATAGAAATACGCATACAATTCTAGTAGTACAATAAAAAGTTCCTCAATGGCAGTTTAGAATAAACTCATATTTTTCTCGTCGGTTAATTGATCAATTAGATAGAAGGAAAGTAGGACATAACAATTATACCTAAACTACTGCAATGTACTAAAGCCTACAAAACGTTTGTATGATAAAGGATATTATAAACTGTAAAAAAATATCCTGAGAAGTGCGTCTTCATAATCTACGGTCTTATATTTCGGTGGAACTTAATTGTTTGTGTTACGAAGGGCGATCGACGAGTATCCGAAACAACAAAGAAAAAATTTAATAATCTATTTTAAATAATTTCATTTTTCAACGTACTTTTCTACTACCTCGATGCATTGAGCAACACTTCTCCAATGCCACTACACCAGTTTGATAAAATGTTTTCTCTAGCCCTCAAAATATTCGTCGACGGCGACAGTGACTTCATCATTTGATGAAACTCTGCCGGCCACCTAACCATTTCTTGAGATTTGGGAATGAGTGGAAGTTGCACGGAGCCAGATCTGGGAAATAGCGGAATATAGTAACAATTCGAATTCAGCAATTCATGGAGTTCGGCAACCCTTGACGAGTGCACAGGTGCGTTGTCGTGGTTGAATAAAACTTTCTTTTTGGCTGAATGAGGCCATTTCTTTCGGATTTCTTCACTAGATTTTTGCAGTAAGCTTGCATATTACTCTCCATTTATTGTTTTTCATCTTTGCAAATAATGTACTAAAAATTTCCGTCGAGCATCCCAAAAACAGTCGCCATTACTTTGCCGGCCGATAAAACCGTTTGTGCTTTTTTCGGCGCGGATTTGCCGCTCTCAGTCCACTGCTTAGATTATCCTTTTGTTTCAGGAGTATAATGATGTATCCATGTTTCATCTACTGCCGCAAAAACTCGTTAGTATCACGCTTAAACAGCGCCAAGCACTCCAACGAATCGTCCTGTCGACATTGCTTTTGGTTAACAGCGAGCAAGTGCGGCATCCATCGCCCGCAAAGCTTCCACATTCGCAAATATTTGTGTAAAGTGTTAAAAACGCGTTTCAGAAGAAATGCTTAACATATCTGCTATATGCCGCAAGTTTAAGCGCCGATCATTCAAAACGATTTTTCGAATCTTTTTGATCGGGTCCGGATTCGTGACTTCATTTGGATGACCAGACCTGTTGGCAGGTCTGACTCCCACATTTAAAGACAGTTACCCAGGTGTGAATTGTACTCGATTGCCTAGCTTGACTTTAATCGGGTTGCTGTTTTCCCTTTTAAAACGTAAAGCTTCATCACTGCACTAATTTTGTTTCTTCCGATTGTTGAGAAAATTTACGGCAGATAAAGTTCTAGGTCCTGTCACACAAATTCTATTATTTCAAAATAAATTTGGTATTCCTCTTTCGAAAATATGATAGAATATAATGTAATAAATTTTATATACCTATCTTTTTTTTAAGTTCGTCGTTCTGGCCAGTTATCAATCAGCCTGGTAATTGTAAATTTTCATTATTGAATTATTTTTGTTAACATTGTGTTAATTGATATAATTGATGGCAGACCCGCTGAGTTTGTTTCCCCGTTTGTTCGTAAGACATGGTTAGGCTTGAACCAGTGTTAGATTTTTTACTGACGTTCAAAAAGTAATTTTTATAATTATATTTTGAATGAAAAGATTTTCATTACAGATATGGGTTTTAGTCGTCATCAAAAGGTTACTTACCTGCTACATGAGAGCGAGTGTTTGATTTGACACAATTTTCTCTTCTTTTTTACAGTTCCTGTTACTGTCGGGAGAGTTCATATACAAAAGCTATTGCTTCCACTGTTTGAAGATGTATGCGACGAAAGCACGGACCCCATTATCATAAGACTAAGCGAAGAATTTAATGCAGATCCAAGAAATGGCAAATATATGGTTAGTATATTGATTGGCTCGTGACAAGGCTCACGTGAAACCTACTTCGAGTGAAACTTCAAGGATTAATGTATTTTATTATATTCGACGCAGTAATCTTTATTTGTGCCTTACAGCCTAACTGACTGTAAGGCACAAATAAAGTTATATTTATACATTTGGTACTTTTTGAAACAATAACAAACATACATACACAGAAACTTATAATATTTGGAGGTATCGAGTATTTTATTGTAAGTTATTGTTAATGTAATAAAATCAAAACAAATTTTCATTTCAGGATTCTGAAATTGTAGAGAATTTTGTCTCTTTACTAAACTCGACTAAAGGTTTTTTATCCAAAGGACAAATATTTACAGAATGCAATAAAGACCATATGAGTGAGTTCAGAATAATCTATGAGGTATTAATAAATGCTGAGGATTTTGATACATTTTATAAAATTGCGGCTTGGGCTCGTCAAAATATAAATTGTGGTATTTTCGTTAATGCTATATACTTGGCAATTATAAGGAGAAGAGATACTGAAAGAGTGATCCTGCCACCTGTGTATGAAGTACTGCCCAATTACTTTATACGAAAAGATTATATCATTAAAGCATCATCTCTAATCAGCGGTGTGGATTCTTCATTACCAGAATATGTACGTGAAGATGCAAATTCATATATTTTAGATGTCAATTATACAGACACCTACTCTGATAACAATGTTGAGCAGATGTCATATTTTTTGGAGGACATCGGTTTAAATTCCTATTACTTCTTGAACAAATTGAAAATGTTAGAATGGTCTAAGAATCCAGGATTAGATACGAAAAATCTTCGTGGAGAATATACATATCAAATTATAAAACAGTTAAATACACGTTATAATTTAGAAAGATACTCCAATGGTATGCCAGAAATAGAATCAATCGACTGGAATAGTAGCGATGAATGTATTTATGATCCAATGCTCATTTATTCGAATGGTCAAGATTTTTCTCAACGAGCATTAATAAAATCTGCGAACAGTGACCTTAATTTATTGCTGACAAATATAGAAGATAGCGTTATGACAACCGTAACGCGTATGGTAAGTGACGATAATTTTATAACAGTGCCTCGAAGTTTCTATTCGTTATGATCTATGGTATATATAGATCATCACAATAAAATGAAACTACGGCTTGATGGTTTGATGTAGCATTCCTTGATAGTTGTAGTATCTAAAGCAAAAATTTTTTCAAACTATTCGGCTTTATAACATTCCTATAGTATAGACAAAAGAAAATACATAGTCTCATAATTACAGTTGTCACTCTTTACTCACCCCGTGAAGAATCTGAATGAAAATAAAATTTCACATGGAATGTGAAAATTCACAAACTATTTTTTTATATTGTACATTTCCAGAGAGACGAAGGATGTGCCAAGTCGGAAATATTCAATTATTTAATGGATATCCTAGTCACTGGTGAAATGAGCTACGAAAACATAGCCATGCAATATCTGAGCAATTTCAATTCTCAAACTGGGTAAGCTTATTTTAAAGATATATGAACTACCTTAAATGAGTACAATTTTTTTTATAGACACATGCGTTTACTACTTCTCCGAAACAGCCACAACGATTTTGTTGAAACTTTACCTTACTGGTTTCAGGGAAAAATGGAGTCATTAGGT